>VMBQ01008091.1:3054-39391 GCA_007657795.1 Dreissena rostriformis
TGCATTTAAACATTAAACTTTGTTAAATTCTACGTGTCAACAATCTAAATTTTACATTTTAAAATTCTTGGAGAAATAAACTGGTTTGTTTAAACATGCTTAAAAAAGATGTCTACTTTATACCCATCTAAATAAAGTCACAATTAAATGGAATTATGACTTATGCTTTTAACATTTTGAACACACATAATTTTAAAAAAAAAAAAAAAAAAAAAAAAAAAAAACAACAACATTTATTTACTAAATAATTACCCTATATCATGATCGAAAAGTTGCTTAACCGCTCATTTGATCAGCCTTCAAGATCATTAGCCCTGTATTCATGAAGATCTGAATATTGTTATACACGAACGCTTCATTCCATTTGAGTCTCGCTCTGTGAAAATGGGGTTAAATGCATGTGCGTAAAGTTTCGTCCCAGATTAGCCTGTGCAGTCCGCACAGGCTAATCAGGGACGACACGTTCCGTTTGAGTAGTCTGTGCGGGCTGCACTGGCTTATCTGGGGCGACACTTTACAACTCATGCATTAAACCTCCTTTTCACAGAGCGCGACTCATTTGTTTTAACACCAGATATACCTGGCATCTGTCCTCATAGTATAGAATGTCTTTAATTGAAACCAATTAATCAATCAAAGAGTAAATCTCGAGCGACAGAAGATTTACCCCGGTGGATTGAGTTCAGATTATATTTTTGCTGACACATTAAACCGAACATTAGCCAACCGGGTGTATTTTTTAAACCTTTTAGTTGAATAGCAAGAGTCATTGGTTACAGTATTAATATATTGCGTGGAGGTCTCAAAGCGGCATTATTTGTTGTTAATCTAATTTATAAACTGTAAAAAAAAACATAAACATATTGTTCTTGTTAGTTAATACAGGTATAATCACGTTTACAGCACAGGGGCTTTTAAGTTAGTAAGCTTTAACAGATTTTAGAAACGGGACTAAAAATAGGAATCAAATAGAAAAGTGAGCCACGAACGAAAAACACAATCGAACCTCTTTCTGGGAAAACTGGGCTTAATGCATAGGCGTAAAGTGTCGTCGTAGATTAGCCTGTGCAGTCCGCACAGGCTAAACAGGTGTGCCACTTTCCGGTTTTTTTTCATTTAAAGGAAGTCTCTTCTAAACGAAAATCCAGCACATGCATGTATCAGTTAGCAAATATTTTAACAGTACCGACAACAGGCATGCACGCAATTACGATACACGTTTTTTTCTCTCTTCTTATGCTGTTAGTAATTGTATTAGTACATAGAGCCAAGCGCGAGATGATTGTACGATTTTAAACCAGCTTTGTTTGTTAATTGATTGCTCAGATGTATTATGTTACACACTTCGTTACGTCATTTTGTACAGAAACTCACCCCTTATCGTGTACGTTCAACTCAATTAACCAATTACTACTCCGTCCTAATTATTAGTGTCCGGTTACCGATAATGCAAAGATTGCAAATAAAACTATCGCTAAAGTCAGTAACGTATACATCCCCTTTAAGAATGCCTATAAATGCGGATATAATAAGATGTGCCGTTGATGTTTGGTTTACAATCTCATTTGAAATTCAAAGATCGGGAATATTTATAATAGCTTTGCTTTAAGTCTCACTTAATCACTCGCGAAGACTGATTGAAATCGCCTATAGTGAAGTACACACACGATTGGAATGAGTTTTTGTATAAACGTATTTCAGTGAGATAGAAAGCGAAATTCAACAAATTAATTTTATGTAAGCATTCCAATACCCCCAGCTGCAACAATTATGGACTTGAAATGCGAGAAGAATCGGAATGGCATTTTAATGAAATTACTTCAGGAATGAGCATTTATAGATGGATTAAACTGTTCGCTGACGCGATTTTCAACACATGTTGTAGGTAAGATCTCAGTTATTGTGTTTTTATTTTCGAAAATCATTTATGAAAATAGTTTAGCGTATTAGCAATTAATTGCATTAATAGTTTTCTTATACTATAACTAAACCGATCCAAAGTTTTCCCATGTTATATTCGTATTATTTTCGTATAATACATTCATATTTACAGGCGTATCCTTTGGTTTTCTTGAAACCATGCTTGTTTTTGCTTGTGTTGTATGATAGCTACTTTCAATAGACGTTTCCCAGAATGTAGTAGATTTTTGAAAATACCTATAATCTAGGCTTAGAAGTGACAAAGACCAAGTAAAATCCTTTCAAAACCACATATTAAACATATAAACCGTTATTATTGAGAGAAACTACGATTGTTGCGTAACGAAGATCATCGTTATTTGTACTAAGGATGTGTTTTCGTATAGCTAACGCAATTCGGGATTTGAGTCTACATGCAATGCAAAGCATTAACTCTAATATAGACCTTATTCGGAACTCAACGAATCCCTTGGTGGGTGCAAACAACTTTTTACTGTAACATGCACTTGTGTAACATGGATATTCACATATTGACGAAAGATTTGAAGTCATGTTTATTTGAATAACACTATATTGTTTATCTAAATAGTATTTGTACCACATGTTAATAAGCACAACACTCAGTTCCGAAAAATAACTTTTGTCAAAACGGTGCAATCTTAACAAACACGTTTATGTTAATTGTACATAACATTCGTTGGTTCAATGAGCGCCTCTCGAGGGTTGAACACTCAACAGGTGTATCTGACATCTACACGTGAGCGTCCCTCGAGGGTTGAACATTTCACCGGTGTATCTGACGTCACACCTACCAGTAAGCGTCCATTGAGGGTTGAACATTCAACAGGTGGATCTTACGTCACACCTACCAGTGAGCGCCTCTCGATGGTTGAATATTTCACAGGTGTATCTGACGTCAGACCTGTCAGTGAGCGCCCCTCGAGGGTTGAACATTTCACAGATGTATCTGACGTCACACCTACCAGTGAGCGTCCTTTGAGGGTTGAACATTTCACAGGTGTATCTGACGTCAGACCTGTCAGTGAGCGTCCCTAGAGGGTTGAACATTTCACAGGAGTATCTGACGTCACACCTACCAGTGAGCGTCCTTTGAGGGTTGAACATTTCACCGGTGTATCTGACGTCAGACCTGTCAGTGAGCGTCCCTCGAGGGTTTAACATTTCATAGGTGTATCTGACGTCACACCTGCCAGTGAGCGTTCCCCGAGGGTTGAACATTTCACAGGTGTATCTGACGTCAGACCTACCAGTGAGCGCCCCTCGAGGGTTGCACATTTCACAGGTGTATCTGACGTCAGGCCTGTCAGTGAGCGCCCCTCGAGGGTTGAACATTTCATAGGTGTATCTGACGTCACACTTACCAGTGAGCGTCCTTTGAGGGTTGAACATTTCACCGGTGTATCTGACGTCAGACCTGTCAGTGAGCGTCCCTCGAGGGTTTAAAATTTCATAGGTGTATCTGACGTCACACCTACCAGTGAGCGTCCCTCAGGGTTGAACATTTCACAGGTGTATCTGACGTCAGACCTACCAGTCAGCGCCCCTCGAGGATTGAATATTTTACAGGTGTATCTGACGTCAGACCTGTCAGTGAGCGCCCCTCGAGGGTTGAACATTTCACAGGTGTATCTGACGTCACACCTGTCAGTTAGCGGCTCTCCATGGTTGAACATTTCACAGTTGTATCTGACGTCAGACCTGCCAGTGAGCGTCCCTCGAGGGTTGAACATTTTCTGTTTTCCAAGAAAACACACTGCAGTTTAATTGTTGTATACTTCTTGTATTGTTTAATCATGCATTTATCTTCACAATGCTAGCAACCATTTCTAATCAACGTCCCTGGAAAAAACACACAATGTAGCCGCGCATAGGCGTTGCAATTGAGCACTAGGTAGATTCTACCAGTATTCCACTAATGTTTTGCGTATGTGTGTATACAAATTAAAATACAAATGTACATTTATAAAATGTTCTTTTACGCAAAGTCATTATTATTTTGCTCTCTTAGCCCTGCTATGTGTATTAACATCTCGTTTATTAAACTATTTTAACTGAAATTATTTAATAGACACTTAAGTGGTTGTTATTGATTAACCACCGCTGAGAATTGCAACTGAAATGCATGACCTTATCGTACGGCGATAACAATATCTGTGCTTGTACACACTCTTGATAAAGATCGAGATCTAGACGTACTTAACAAAACTCGAAACAATCAAATTATCCCGCATCTAGAGTGCACTCACACATGTAAGGCATGTTTCTGCTTTTAAAAACAAATCGGATGTTTATCAGCAAGAACTCTTAAACATACTTATGCTTGTAGCGGTAACATCACATGAACGCTATTTTAAAGTACGTCGGGACAAACGGGCGAAAATCTGCCAACTTTGCTGAGTTTATGACACTGACATTGGTTAAACAGTATATACAAGATAAAAACCTACATTACTTTCGGTATTGAACAGTTTGTTTCAGTGCATATGAATACAATTACCACGCTAAAATCATCAACAGCTGCAACCAAACACCATAGTGTATAGAAATGCAGTCCGCACAGCCTAAACTGGGACGACACATTGCGCTTTTATGGAATTTGTCGTTTCAAAGAAATATTTTCTAAACGAAAATTAAGTCTAGGTAGAAAGTTTCATCCTTGATTAGCCTGTGCGGTCTACACAGGCTCGTGTGGGACAATTCTTTACGCACATGCATTACGCCCGGTTTACCAGAGACCGACTCAAATGAATAGGTCTGACTGTCAGGATGAATGTAATTATATAGTTTGTTTTCATTTATGGCGTTAACACCATGATTATACTTGTTTTATATAACCCGACGTATCGCGTTTTGCACAGACCAACCATTGTATTGATTGAGGTCATCAGTGAATAGGTTATTTTATTTATATTTTTAATAATTAGAGGCTTTCGGTTAAATGTTGTATTTGCACCTACTTCACCATCGTCGGATACCCACGTTCGACCCATTCCGCTACTCTCCATTTATCGATGCTGGAGAGTAACGGAATGAATTAGTCGTGGGTATCCGAGGATGATACTTCACAAACATGTCGAAGTATATGACAAAAACTGAATTACCGAGCATAAATGTTTCGGCCCCACATTCTGGAATTAACGCACGTCGTTGCTTGATAATATATGGCCATTAGTCAATACAATTTTAAAGAGCATAAATATATGTGTCTGTGACATTATTTCAGTTTTTATTATGTACGAAAAGGCTAGTGTACATGCATAACAGCTTCGAAACAATACCAGTCAAGCTTTGAACGGTTCAATTGTATATCTGTTCTGTGAGACATTCTGCAAAGAGCCCCATGGTTAAGAGTACGCACGTGGGCATACTTTATTATACTTTTGCTATTCGGTTTTTGCAATATTCAGCTTCTTTAAAACACACATTAGCCACACCGCTTCAAAATTGAATCATTATTTAAAATTGTCATAAAAATCACACCTCCTCCGAGAAACAAGGAATGTTCGTCTTCATTCCTTGTCATTTCTGTATACCATTACTTTGGAGGTCTTTGTTGTCATCATTACTCATTACATATTCGAGTCCACAGTTTTCAAGAGAATTACATTGTAGGCCGAGGAAGGCTTGCGGCCGTTAAATAGACCATGTTTGCCATGAGACGCTGTATTCAAACATGAGAAGTGCCATAAAACAATTGAAAACCTGGTCAGATTCAACAAGGCCATATGTATGGAAGAATCACATAAATAAGCACTTGTGAAGAGCTATAAATAACTGAAGTTTGAGAGAGGTTGAATACAATTAGTACGTGTATACTGCTCTACATCATAAAAAGGAAGACAAATCAAGGCCATAGTAATTCGACATACTTGAAAATGATATAAACCTAGTTACAGTGCAAGTAAGAATCCGTTTATGATCCCTTCTCACAATTAATCGACATTGTTGTATTTACTTTATTTTGAGCGTAACATTTACATTATTCATTTGTATTAATTGAAATGATTTTCTTGTTTTCATATATATTTGGTCTAAACAATCATTTAGGTTAAGCATAAAATTAAAAATGAAATGTGGTCCATCCTACGGAATCAAAAGTGTGTCAAACTTTAACACGTCCTGTTTTGAGATTTATTTAAACTTTTAAAATGTATAGCAAGTTCATAAACATTTCGTTTTCAACGAAAATAACCAAGACATTTCAAAAGTTCTTAAATCAACACATTTAAATTTTAGCAATTTCAATATATTTTCAAAATACTTTTATAAATACTGTAAGCAATAAAATGAAAATAAGTTATTCAAATAAAACACGGATTGAACCAAAAACATAAAATGTTCTGCAACACTATAAATAAAACAATAATATATCGTACACGCAATTAATTGGTCGAGTATTTAGGGTAGGCCGGGGTAACTAAAACAAACATAGTTTCTACGCAATTACAAAATAAACAATTACATCAAGTAAACTCAATAGTTTAGTACATAGTACACATACGGAGAAAGTACAAACGAACTTGATACACCGGGATTAAATTTCATCAAGTTTTTGCGATATACCGGTACTATATTTAGCACACGTATTAACGTATATTTAGTGACATCTACTTTCAAAGTACCACATACGACTTTCTGGTGATTTCCCATGATTTGAAAAGAGTTATTTGGTGTGGACATGATTGAAAGTATGGACTTTTAATGGTTGCATAGTTCAGTTCTAATCTTCTCAATACCAAAATACATATATAGAACACAATTAAAGTGAACTGGTGTTCTATATTAATTTCAAATTTGACAATAAGACACCTTACAAATACATGTCACAACATGTGACATTTAGGAAAAGAAACAATTACTTCATATTTATGTCTTCCGTACTTAACGTTGTTTGAAAGCAAACCGATTTCCCTTTATTAAATATGTAAATGCAGATTTTAGTATTCTTTTGTTGACACAATTGTATTTATCTCCCAGGAAACATAACAATATCAAATCTGGACAAAAACGTCTGATTAAGCCAACTATCATTGCAGCACAACTTTTTTTACGGGCGTAATAAGATGCAATACGTTGTAAAATTATGCACACTATGATTGACAGGTAAAATCTCTTCAAATGGTATATTGTCAGTGTTAGGTAAACCATACATTTTACAGGTTGAATGAAGTGCACTTCCACGATAAGATTGCAAATATTGGTATAACGAACATTAATGCTACATAATACACCTTTCTTCTAGAGACAATATTGTCTTAACAAATAGACGCTAACTAACCTGTATTGGAATACGCCGTTTTGGTTGATTGGTTACGTGATCTCGCATACGAGGTGCTCAACAATATAAAACAAGTTATGGGAATAGCGCATGTTAAAAAGAATAAGAAAGGTTTTCGGAAATATGTACAATCGTGAAGGTATGTCTTTTTATGAATAAAATAAATAATGTAAACGACATGAAACAAAAACATGCAATTTAGAACCACGTATAACTGTACATGTAAGTTGAAAGATGAAATGATCCGCGTCATGCGAAATTGGGTCTTATGACACAATCTGCCAGCGTAGCTCAAGTTCAGCCTGCGCATTCACGCAGTCTGACCAGGAGCTACCTTGTCCGGTATTGAGACCGCGAAACCTTTCGTGACATTATAGCGGGCTGCTAGCGCCTGCGAGTGCGCAGTCTGGTCTCTAGCATCGCTGGCCGCATATGGTACGAGACCAATTTTTGTGACGCGACTAAAATAACACGGCTAAGCTGATACAAATCATTACTAGGAAGGGTTATAACCGTTATATACTCTGGGGTTTTCGGAAAGGATAAGTTAGGTATGTGTCAATGGTTAGCTAATCAACAAGATCGCGAGATAATTGCGCTATCCGATTGCTAAACTTCTGACAGACCGCAGGCGCGTAGAACGTTTGGGTCCGCGGATATAATGGTTGTAGTAGGGGAAACCTCCTCCCGAGAGAATGTTTTAAATATCGAATACACGGCATTTCCTGCATTTTTCTAGTAAAAGTGGTGAGTCAACATACTAATTTAAGTGATAATTTGTCTTATTATTTCAAGATAAGGAACATTCTTAAATTGACTGAAGGCTTAGGGTTCAAAAAAGTATTTATATAAAGATATTGCAAAGGATCGAAGACTTTGTATCGATACACTGGGTTATTGTTTTGATAGATAATTGGTAGTACCTGAACGTGCAATGCATAACTGTTGTAATAAGATCGTGTTGCGGTAAGAGTAAAAGCGGTGTGTCATGGTTTATGGGACACGATTGCGGCCGCATTTCTGTTGTAGCCGCTATCCGAAAACTAATTGTATTCGCCGAAAATATTGAAACCGCGGCCAAGGTTCCTGCGGTCCCTGCTCCTACGCGCCTGGATCTCCCAGCATTTTTTATCTACAATAATAAATGTGATGATGAACATGTGGAAATTGCGACAATTTTTCACTGAAGACCCATCCGCCCTGTAAATCTGCAAACAGGCCCACACCAGCAAGGTGTCCATTCGCACACACGCCGCGTGCATAACCCCCAACTACGGTGGCATAGAGGTGACATTCACACCTCTTTTTTTAAACTGCACTCCTCTTTTTTTTCTATCTCGTGGCCACGACTTACTTACTCGTGGCCACGAGTTAGCTATGTCGTGGCCACGAGATAGAAAACAAAGGAGTGCAAAACAAAATAAAAGAGGTGTGCAATTAAAAAAAGAGCGGTGCAGTAAATAAAGGAAGGGTAAACAAAGAGGAGAGAATTTTAGCTATCTCGAGATCCCGACTTAGCTAACTAGTGGCCACGAGTTAGTCAGCCAATCAAATTGTTCCACATGGTCGTTCATGGGGATCTTTATACAATGGGAAGTACTCATCAACAAAAGAGGAGAGAATTATAGCTATCTCGAGATCCCGACTTAGCTTACTCGTGGCCACGAGTTAGTCAGCCAATCAAATTGTTACATATGGTCATTCATGGTGATCTTTATACAAAAGGAAGTAATCATCACAGTAAAAGCCCGCTTTGGCCAGCTATATATATGCGTGCAGAATATTTGCACATGTTACGCAAAGTTTGATTAACTCGTGGCCACGAGATAGCTAAAATTCTCTCCTCTTTTGTTTAATGCACCCTTCGTTTGATTACTGCACCGCTTTTTTTTTTAAATTGCATTCCTCTTTTATTTAGTTTTGCACTCCTCTTTTGTGTATCTCGTGGCCTCGACTTAGTATCTCGAGGCCACGACATAGCTAACTCGTGGCCACGAGCAAGTAAGTTACGCCCACGCAATTTAAAAAAAGAGGAGTGAATGTAACCTCTATTCCACCGTACCCATCACCTTTATACATCTGATTTTGTATCGCTGGGAAACTATATGTAAACCAACATCATCGGTAGCCACACGATTCTGTATTGTATTATAAAATAAGATTCAACTACCTGAAAATAAGACATATCACTGTTTGTATGCTGTTGCAGTTCAAACGACCTATGTTTCATAGATAGACTTTTGTAGCTATAAGGACAGGTACAGAAGATGCAAGGCACACCTGTGCGTGGAAGCCTTCGTACTTATAAACATTGTCTGTAAACCAGTCGGGACTGTTAACGCAATATCTCATTACAGTTCTTGGCAAATACGCTACACGTCTCACGATTAAATAGCGCTACACTCTGTTTCTTACATCTAAAGGGAATACACCGCTTTTACCGATTGCCCATATTGTATAATTATGTCTATACAACCTTTTTTATACACTAGTATTTTTTCACATAGAAACTTAGAAAACGTACACTATGTTATGAAATTAATTTGCTGTATGTTGTATTTTCTATTAACACATAAGAATGTAACATTTGATGATTTGAGATAATATAACCATAACCTTATTTTTTCACATCGCGCATTTGCTTATTTCACCCAAATCATGTGACCATTAAACAGATTCGTAAGTTAATCTCGTGTGAACATAGCTAATGTTCACTGAACTAAAGATAGTGCAATATACATGGACGCATGTCCAGATTTCAGAATCGATGTCTCCGTTTTTCTGATTTAAAAAATAAATGGTGTTTGACTCAAGGTATTTATTTCAATACATTTAACATAGATAAACATGTGCTTGAACCTGTTAAGTTGCGCTAAAAGAAACAAGCTATATTAGATAGATCCAGAGCTTGAATTAACACATGTCTAATAGTCATTGTAAAATGAAAAAAATCATAAAGGGGTTGAAAAAAAAAACAGTACCTTGGTGGCCGTCCATAACGCATGTCACACTATTTTTGACCATTTTTAACTCCCCTCTGTCACAAACTGTCACACATCTCGGACACCCCCTCACCCCCTTAACTATGTCACACTTTTGAACCTTTTTTTAAATGAACACCTTATACAAATTTAAGCTAAAACACACTTCAATATAAAACTGTGTTGAAATATAAAAAAAAATCATTTAAGCGAATTTAAAATCACAATATTAAAATGACTTTAATAGTAGAATAGTTAATTGTCAACATTTGTCACAGTTATTGATTGATGCAGTAACTCAATCTAGATTTGAATTTGAAAACAAAAAATGCAAAAATTTGACTTGACAATTATGTTATACACATCATTTATCTGCTCCTTTTTTATATTCAATAGGCGAGGTCAAGTTTTGGATAATCTTCCAATTATGCAATATTATTTACACAGGATACATATTTATGCAGCTGACAACAAAGAAATAATAAAACTTGCGGCATGACGAAAGATAGGCTATACATAAAACAAGGCTTCGCAACAGCAATAAGCTCTCATAGCATGAGGAATCGTGAACAAAACATTCAAATGTCCATGTTTCAGATGGAAATAATCTACACCGTTTGCGAAACGCCATTATTTTAGTTTTATCGGTATTAACATTTAATCCCCAGCATTTACAGTAATTTGAAACAAGATCCAAGTGTTTCTGCACTTCCCCGGGCGATTTACCAATTATGGCCATATCATCTGCGAAAAGTAACAAAATCAATACAATGTCATTAATACTTAGGCCGGAAGAGACGTCATTCTGTAAAAACAATTCTAAGTCTTCTACAAATAGGGAAAACAACAAAGGGAACATAACTGCACCTTGTCGTAATCCTGCAGCGTAGTTAAAATAGTCTGAGTATGATGAACAATGCTTAACACATGGTTTAACATTTTTATACATATTTTTTATTATTCTAAGCAATTTACCTTCTATACCTGTACGGCCCCTTGGATAAACCAAGTAAATGATTTATTTACTTTAAATGTTGTGTGAAAATACCAGGAAATCATAAATAAAGTAAGAAATGATACCAATGCTTACTCACTAGGCTTAGTTTATTGTTGGCAATTTTCTATTTATACTTTTCCAACTGAGGGGCTAAATCTGTTAAAACAATGTTCGCATTTATGCACTCTTCTGTTGTATATTTTAGCACACGTGACACGCCTTTGTTGAAACCCATTGTTCAGTTACTTTAAGCTGGTAATTAAACACACACTTTTATGTTTCACTTGTTCCTTTTTGTTGGATGAAGTTATCTGGAGAAGTCGATGAAAACAGCAAAAGTGCCCGGATTTAGGTTCTTTGCCAAATAAGTGAACGTTTTTCAACGCGCGCATTTCTTTTGTGAAAACTATACTTCCCAAGACTAAGAACTATACTCACTGTGTGCGCATGTCCGGGAAAACTCTTTGTTATTCGATTAAACTAATAGCTGAGAGATTAGGATTAACAGTGTAAGTGATTCATATAACAGCGGTCGCTGCCATGTAGGATTGTTTTAAACCGATGACTGGCTCGGCATATCAGTAGAGCGGATGAAATTAACCATAGTGTTGCTAATATAGGTATGTGATGTTAGATGTTGTTCAATGGCCGACAACGTATTTATCTTGTGTTTTATGTTGTTTATTGATATCACTGATGCAATTGTTTTGGCGATGTTTTAAAATAGTTGGTTTGTTTTGTTGATGTTTATTGATCCGAATAGATCCTACTCTATCTTACCAATATCTGCGTATGTAAAACGTAAATCATACTTGGTACACTCGTTATCGGATTATGTTTTAAATGTTATTCCTGCCTTTTCTCAGCCATCAGCATAATGAGCAAAATCGTATTTCTTCGACCTATTTAATATATATTCCCTTGTATAAATTTGTATCTATATTCCATAAGGAGTATTCTTCTGCGTGTGTCGTAAACAAGTACAGGTTGTTATATACATGTCTGAAACGTGTTGCCTGTAGGAAACGTATCACCAACTGTTTTAATTACATCACAAACAGGTACTTTTGTTTACTTAATATGGAACATAAAGGTATTTTGTCTCAATCACTGACATGGTTTGCGGACTATTTTTAAGCAAGTTTTTCTTTCTATATTATATTTAGGAGCCTCGCTCTGTGAAAAGGTTTGTTTGAATGCATGTGCGTAAAGTGTCGTCCCAGATTAAACTGTGCAGTCCGCACAGGCTCGTCAGTAACAACACTTTCCGCCTAAACTGGATTTTCGCCAAGAACGGTCTTCCTTTGAACGAAAAATACAATAAAAGCGGTAAGTGTCGTCCCCGATTAGCCTTTGCGGACTGCACAGGCTAATCTGGGATGACACTCTACGCACATGCATTTAACCCCCTTTTCGCAGAGCAAGGCTCAAATAGGTATGTCGGTCAATATTAACAACCTTATCAAAAACTCGTCGGTTATCACATAGTGGAAATGGTGTCCGTCTAGCGACCGGGAGGTCATGGGTTCGATCCCCACTGTTGGAGCGTTCTTTACATCTCGTTCAAATACTCCAAGAACTGGTTCTACCAGGGAACGGATTCGAGAGCGTTTCAATAAGCCTTATGATTTCGATGTAATCGAGCTATAATAAATAGCTTTAAACTAATAATACCAACGTACATTTTTGTTTATATGACATATCTGTAGTACATTAGTCAATATCACAAAGACGTCTGTGTATACAATGGCTCTATACGAAGTATCTTTGTCCATTCACAAAGTATTTCAATTTTTATACTTGTATATTTATGTCCATGTCACATAAATGATTTTTATTGAAAGAAACAACAAGTGTGTATTTATTTACGCTGGTACAACATATGCCGTTCTCTCTTTTCCACAAACCTATTTTTCTTGTATATAAAATATATTTTCAATTTCTTTGTTCCAACACCATTACCACAAACTCGTCGGTTTGTAATTAACATATACATTGGGCATGCTTTGCTTGAAACAAACGATGTTTTGTATTTTATAAACATGTCATTCTCTTTTCTATTAAAGTTGCTTACTGGCACCCATGTCTTATAGATACAAATTTCATTCGTGGCCATTCATTGTTAATGATTAACAACTCAGACACGCGTAGCCATATGCCGCTGCAGTCGTTTTCTGTCAAATATCGAAATCAGCATACATTATGCAACTTCGCTCATTGAATCAGCACATGCAATTTTGGTCGTGCTGAAGACAGTAACTTAACACTATCAAAAGATGAACTGGTTTGACGATATAAACGAAGGTAAACTCCTTTCGCATTAGCAGGAGATCTTTCTGATCATCACTTCAACAAGGTCAACCATTTATAACGAACACTAACACCAATGAATAAAACTTGAGTTATTGCACACAAATGTGTCGTGTTCTGAGAAAACTGGGCATAATGCATGTGNACTGTGTCCGGCTTGTTGACGATTGCTTTTCCGATGAAACTTACACTTACACAATCGAAGCGTCAGCTTTGTTAATATGGCAATTATAATTATGCGAATGTCCCATGTATTTGTTAATTTTCAAGTTATAGATAGTTTTTGTTAAGTTTTTTTTATTGTCAAGCCATCCGATGCAATGGTTCATATTGATGTGTGTTGATAATTTCAATTGTACACCAACGGAAAAAAATATAAATGGGATGCTCTTGATGAATTGGATGAAACACGTACATTTTATCACATTGTTATACTATGCTGAATAAAAATTGTAATATATAAAGGCCGATGTCAAGTTCTTTAACTCGTTATTTAATATTTATAGATAAGACATATACACACGACAGTTATTTCTATTAAAAAATTGCCAGACACGTTCTTTTGCGGTAACAACATGGACTACAGCTGTAAAAATGTCGAAGCTTCTTTTTCGAGAAGTTTATTTGCAATTTAACAAAGGAGCTTGCACTAGAATGTTCTATGCGTGCATTGCGCTTGCGTATTTGCATGGTATGGTTATTGTATGATTAAGAAGTTTAAAAAACATCGATGATTAGTTTACAGCTTCATCGGTATATCTATTTGTTCTATAATCCTTGCGCATCTCTCCTTTGAACTGATGTCTCTTCTTAGCGAAAAAAATCCAGTTTAGGCGGAAAGTGGCGCCCTGATTAGCTTGTGCGGACTGCACAGGCTTATCCTGGACGACACTTTACGCACATGCATTACGCCCAGTTTTCTCAGAACACGACACAAATGGCCAATGCATTGGTTCTTTTTAACCGGTTTAAGGGCGTACACATCTCACACTTTTTTAACGAAGCATTTTAGGCTAAATCAAAAGTACCCTCATAGCATCACAGTTTAAATCAGCCTAAATAAAAAGAGAATACATTTCAATTTAATTACTATTTAACTACTGACTCGTCGGATGTTAAACAGAACAAACAACTGTAACACACTAATAAAGGTATTCGTCGAACATGCCAGTTCATCCATAGTTTTTTAGCAGTTCGTTTATAGAGACTTAAACTTGTCTATTTTAGGTTTCTCTTCTAAAGATTTTAATACCCATGTCATCTCACCTTCATTACTTTTGACATTCTTTTTTTGCAATGGCTATTGCTAATTGATAGACCATTATATCACAACGAATGAGATAAATGATAAAATCAGTATTCAAATAACAGACGGTATGTGCCAAATAATCCACAATTAATACATAATAACTGGTTGATAAAATTTATATAGGAACGATTAATAAAAAATGCTGTGATTGGAAATTACGAAAGACCCGCGTTAAAAAATCTCAATAGGCAATATTGACTTAGTTATAATAGAGGATAGAAATTTTTAATGAAGTCTATTCATGTAAGATTTTTAAAGATAGATATCGCAATGTCGCCCTGACATATAACCTATGGTTAGAGTCAGTTTGATCGTGTATATTTTCGATATCCTTTTTAAAAGATGCAATGAAATGGATAATTATACATATGCGACAGATATTTGTTGGTTCGATAGATTATCGATTTGAGTTCGCGATAGAGCAGTCAATTCTATTTTCTACGATCAAGACTTATAAAATCAATCGATAATATACAGACACGAACACATTGTCTTTTGTATTGGGCACTCTCACATATGTCGCCACGTTTTTCTCTGGAAGCAGGTTGGTACACAAGAGGGTCGTTTACTAATAATTCATAATGCATAACGATTCACCAGCACTATACACTGTTGCTTCTTCAGTGCTTTAACCCACATAAAAGTGGGTCAAGAGATGAGTTTAAACCATAGGAGAGTGGGCGAAGGGAGGCGTATACACATTCACAATGATAATTAAATAAGTGCATGTGTTTAACCTGTTCTTACAATACAATCTCGTGTTGTTTGTTTCAGGTGATGCCAATACTACAGTAAACAGCATTGCCAGGACGTTCAACCTGCCAATCAACCAAGTTACAGAGGATACAACTTGGGTTCAAATGTTGACGACTTTCGGATCAACCCCGACTCCCCCTTACAATCCTTTCTCGGAACAATAAGATTCACGACAAACAGCGGCATTTCCAGCTGATGTTGCGCGGTTGTTACTGGGATTTGATGGACAGGTTTATTGGCTACGTTTGGTGCTAAATGTCATTGTAGATCTCTCTAGGACGGTCATACACACGTACCGAGAGCCCTCAGGTGTAATTTGAGCTGTTATAGGTTATACAAATTCCTAAGAAGTTCTTCAGACGTTCGCGGGATCTTNTTACGATTTGATTGAACAAGAGAGGGAGGCGGTTTCCTTAGAAATACCAGACGACACGTGTAATTATGAACAGCAACACTCAGGCGTGTGTTCTTACAAAGTGGAAACTAGTACAAGCAGTGAATTCCGAAACAAGGACACTAGCACGCGTTCCAGCTGTGACAACTTGAAGGAAGAAGTGTCATGGATTTATTCTTCACGCACTGTGACAAATATAAAACATTCACCATCATTGTCTGGTCATCAAATAATTAATACCTGTTAACTGCAGTTTATGTATAGATAGTAGCATTTATTTATGTGCAATCCTTTATCTTATTGAAAATATCAATGCATTTAGAAATTAAATGTCAACATGACTTTTTCTTTACCTTGTATTTTACGCTTGTCGAAGTGCATTTGATAGATCTTTTTATATATGCCATGCATTTTGGTCCACACATTAATTATTAAAATTAAAATATATTATTATAAGAGATTTATTGTCAATACAAACTTATAACCACCTGCTAAACGTTTCATACAGTTCTATGAAAAAGTTTTATACGCTAATGTTATTTACGTACGATTTGGTTTCGTATTCTGTAATAATTGCGTTCGATCTTTTAAAGATTATTATCGTTTGCATTTTTGGAGCGGGAATACATCAAGCTGACAGGAAGTTTATAATGCGATACCAATCATTCAAGTTAACAAACTCATTTTAAAGCAAATTTTCATGTTCTAAAAATAAGTTTATTTGTCTTAAATTTCTGTTGCTATGTGTTAAAGCACGTGTTATATAACCTTTTTTCATAAAATAATTATATTTAATATTAAAGTAAGGCTTATTAAGCAACTTGATTTAAAGCCTCTGTAACGCTCAAAATCAACACACATTTAAAATCAACACGTAATATATTTCGTAAAATAAAGTTAACATATAAATACCGGTACTGATTGTATAACATATAAATAATCATTGTTCCTTATAGGAATAGCCAAAATTTCAATGGTAGATGTGCTCTGGAAACATAGATTTAACACGATACAAATGCTCTTTTTATTTTGTGTGGTACAACATATTCAACACATGTTTATGTACCAATTTAGTGTTCATGTGTCGTATGAATAGATATCGTTGCGGGAAATGAAAATGGAATTTATTGTGCCACACAAAAATAAAACAGAGAATTTTGTATCGTGTTAAATCTATGTTACCACAGCACATCTAACGTTGAAAGTTTTGCTATTGCTATAAGGAACAATGATTATTAATGTTAACTTTATTTTACGAAATATATTACGAAATTTGATTTAATTTTGAGCGTTATAAAGGCTTTAATTTATGAAAGAGTGCATCATACCTTTAAATAGGCGAGACACTAGTTCATAGTAATATTACAAGAAAGTTATGCCGAGTTAGTATAAGAATCTTACTTATGGCATATAGATAATTTATCAACCAAATGTTCAACATTGTTCAGCACAGGTGTGTTGTATACTAACTTATGTGTGCTGTATACGTACATATGTACGGAAACAGTAACATACGATGCTATGGCACTGTTCTGAGCAAGACTGGGGCAGTAACTTCCGCATGAATCGATCAATTTCTGCGACGCGTTGTTCTCCCTTTGTTATTTTAGTCCATAATTTTTTAACACTTTAAATACACAGGTACTTTTATCGTCGTTTACACTATATTATACACATATACATCTGACCAACGCCCATCTTCATTCTACCATTGGTGTAAAATTCACATGTTGACTTTTTTTTACTGCAAGCTAAATACATGTATATACATCTATAGCGAGTATTTCGTGGTTTGATAAGACGATATGTAGGCGTTGCGCGGTAAATAATCAGGATTTTTAGCCTTGTTGTCATGTGTTTACTAATTTGTAGACCAATTAAAATCTATCCGGCAAAGTTATAATTTTAACTTAATATTAAAACACACACAATAATAAACAGCGTTGTAAATACAACTATTCATGTCTTAAACGGATGTTGAACATAAAGTGTTGCATTCTAACACACCCGATTAAAATAGTCAGAACTCAACAATTCTGAATATTATCAGATATTCCGATCTTTGAGAGTATCAAGAACTTTGGAATGGTGTATAAAACGCATTGCCAACCTTCGTAGACGTTCGAAAGAGTCAACGTGTCTGCTAGTGAAGAATTAGTTACTGCAGAACACATGTGGAAAACACATATTCAGACATTTTTGTTAGCATCTGTGTTTATTAAAAAAAACACAAAATACACACCATCATACTCATACTAACCAACTTGGTGTTTATGGAACATTATAAAGGATTTTTGACATTTTGTTTTTTAAATTTTCAATGAATAAGTGAACATTCGGAACTATCAGAGGTCGCGAGAAAATCGATACGGATGCCAAATAAAGCACGATATACTCATTTGATGATTGACTACACAAGAGGCTAATGCAAAATGTTGTTTCGTAGGCTTTGCGTTTAAAGATTAGGAGACACAGATTCTGGGTTATTTAAGGTCATGTTACACTGCGAAATGATGTAAAAGACGTAAAGAAAATGTTCCTTTCACACGCAAAAGACCCATCCTTGGTTTGCTTCTTCACGTGAACTATAACACGAGCTGTATAACTTTAAACAGAAAAGAAGTAATGAATTGTCGAAAAATTCCTTTCTGTTGTGTTAAAGAGGTATTATCGCAATTATGGGCACACCTTCCAATTGTTGGCGATAATGCCAAACATGTTAAGCTGGGTGAGTTTAATAATTTAACATGTGTGAACAAAACTAATGCTCTAAAAAATGTTTTCAGCGAGAATTTATAAAGATGCTTATTTGGTTTCGAAAACGTAGAGGTCAGCAGAGAATCGGTTGAACTGAATACTTTATCGTCAAAAGTGATGAATATGTAAGGTCCGCAATTGTTCGAATCAAACCCACATTTGTTATTACAAGCCCAATAATAAGCATGTTTTCAACTGAATGTAATTTAAATAAAAGACGAATATTAACTTCGACGCAAGTTGAAAATGTTAAATCTACATGAGGCCGCAACATTCAACCGGTACGGACAAAATACGGAATACGGAACTGTATTTTCGATGAGTATCGCTACCTCGAAATTTATGTTAAAGCGTATCGCTTGCGCAAGATTTTAAAATGTTCTTTACCCCCAAGTTAATGCGATCAGATTCAGCCAATTGTTTTTTTTTTACAAGAAACACAATTTTCTCAGACATTTCATTTGTGAACTTCAAGCAGTTATACTCAGCAGAGCATGTTATAAGGTTTGGTGGAGCAGAGCATAGAACAATATATCCAAGCTTCTCCTTTGTATGCACGTTATCGTACGAAATCAACAATTTCCATTGTTCTTAAAACCATTAAAAATATGAAATTTATAAAAAAAGATGATGCAAATTCATATAAGCAGTTTTATGCGATTTTCAAATTATTTCAGTAGTTTCTTAAAGAAATTCCAGGGTTACGTTTGCGGACAGAGGGACTGAGAGACAGGACCAACAGAGATTTAACCTCAAGTCGCAAGTCCAATCCTTAGAAATGATAGGGTTATAGGTTTATTCAATATACAACAGACATACACTCCATGAGTATACATGTTCAAAACATAATAATATACATACAAGCATGAAAATATGATCAGTATTGAATATAATAAGTTGTTAAATAAAGTATCATTACATGAAAAGGTCTAGGACAATTGGATTACATAATTAAGATTCTATTTATCAATGTTATAATGATAACATAAAAAAACAACACAGACGAAATCGTCAAGATATCGACCAGTCAAGTTTGAGTAATACATTATACACAATTAATCAAATAACAACAGCAACATCAATAACATTTATTTCAGAAATAAAGCTTACAATACAGCTTATAGCCAACAATAGTGAATACAAATACCACAATTAATACTAATTATAATTTATACAGGTTTCTTTGACTAAATGCTTTAAGTACAAACATAGCTAAATTTCTGTTGGTAATTGTAATATCAAATTGAATAAATTCAATAAACTTTATCATGTTTCTTCTTGTCCAGTAATATTTATTTATAAACAGTTTTCTAATATCATCATAGAAGGAACATTCTAATAAAAAATGATATTCATCCTCAAGAACATTCCAAGGTTGACATTTTCTATCTTGAAAAGGTATGGATTCAGGGTTATGCCATCTCCCTGATTCAATTTCTAATCTATGGGATGAAACTCTTGATCTACAAAGATCATATCTAAACTTATTTATAGTTACATTTCTTAAGTAAGGTTGCAATTCAAATTTACAAAACTGACTGTAAATGTAAATGTATACGTATAACATAGTCTTACCTATTTCCAGAAACGAGACATTATTAAAGAAGTTATAAGTTTTTCTGTTTAATATGTCTTGATACAAAGAATATATATAATGTTTGTTAATATTTACATGTAAGCTTCAAAAGAATCAGTTTCGTTTTTACAGTAACAGCAATTGCTAATGGGTGAATACATACTTTACATAATAAATCAACTTACAAAAGAAAGAGTAACTCAAATGCGAAGACATGGCTACATAATTAATCAAAATGTGCAATTTTTGACAACACAGTCGATGATTATTCCTATATTTTTCTAAACTAAAAACCAGCATCTGCGAAAAAGGTCGATTAATTACCGGAATATTTCAATTGAAAATCTTTGTCAACTGCAAATAATCTATTCCTTAGGTCATGTATCCATGTAATCATGTATATCTAAATTGTGCATTTCCATATTATGTCGCTTAAACGTTGCGCCTTGAAACGGTTCATTTTCGTAAACCATTTATAGTGTTTTGCTCATAATTGTCATTTTCGTATGTTAATTTGTATCTCTTTTAAACATAGCTTCGATTCGAAGATTTGGATTATAGTTCTGAAAAGGCATTATTTGAAATAATTGATTTTTGGAATTGATGTCAGTGTTATAAATAAACATGTTGGGTTTCTCGGTAGTCGACTTAATTTCGAATGTCAGGTCACGTCCCCATACCTGACTTCTTAAATGCAATAAACATTTCTCCTTAGCTGGCCATTTTTAAGCAAGTCTCCTTTTGTTTCACAAGTCGAGTCTTTGTCAATTTCACTAGTGTTATTGTGCTTTTGGTGCCTGGGATGTCTGATTCATTCCAATTGTTTGCACAGTTTGCCATTTCTGTCATTATAGTATTTTCTATTTCAATTTAAGATGTAGTTATTTGTTATCTCATACTTGCCTGACTTTCACTAAGTTGTTGACACAAAATTAGTCAGTCACATGCAGTTTATTATTGATTTGTTGTTCAATTTTGATACTAGTCCTTCTAGCAAAGGGGCACTACTCTTCGTATCGAGTTATGCGGCCAAATAATGTGGCTGCATTTGCCATTTAAACATTTGTTCCACCAGTTTCCCCCTCTGCCTTTCCTATGTACGGAAAGTATCGTTTAACTACAAGCGTTTTCCCATCGAGTACCTGTCTTTTGGCCAGAACGTTATCCACCACTGTATATAACAAGAGATCGTGATTGGTCTCATTTGTAAGCCATTTTTAAATATTAAATGATATCTTAGTCTTAGTGACGGAGATAGTAATATATATAATGTTGCAAACAAAGTGAACGTTATAACACACATCGGGCATAATCAATTTATATATTTTTTTATAATTTTCTTTACGAAAAGTTATCGCAACATTTTCACATGGGCTATGTTGGGCTATTTGTGTGTGTGTGTGTGTGTGTGTGTGTGTGCGTGCGTTCGTGCGTGCGTGTGTGTGTGTGCGTGCGTGCGTGCCTGCGTGCGTGTGAAAACTAATTTCATTTACTCAGAGAACTGATCGATGTATTTGAATTACCTTTATAGTTCTTGAAGTACACAATGCAGTAGTTTTGTTTGACAAACATCTTAACTTTATCCACAGGTCCACCGTTGCTTCTTGGCGTGTTTTCAAAATACAAGGTCATGATGTCCTCAGTGTAAAAACTACTTATGTTGGATACATACACGCAGTTTGATATGGGTACTGGGCTAAACCGCAGTATTGATCCATCTAGAGGTTTCGACCTGCATGCGTCTTCTAACTTTGTGCATACTACGTTTATGTCTGCAAACGTTAATGGAATGGAGAATAATATCTCATTGAGGAAAGAAACATTCGACGATGTAGTGGCTTTCTCTCAAAGTCCATGTTCAAATTATAAAGTTTTATTTGAATTCATTCAATCATTTTCATGATATGTTTTTCAATAGTAAATTACAGTATGTAGCTATGTTCTTCACACAAAGTAAGCACAAGGCAATAACTGCAAACATTTTTATAGAGTAATGGCTCTGAAACCCTGCTCTTCTCTATATGTACTATATCAATATAGGAATTTCTGTTCAGCATATGAAAAATAAACACAGGACAATAACTGTAAATACTGGGAAGAGTATGGTCCTTGTATTCGTCATGTTCTGTTAAAGCGAACTATTAAAATAAAAGTTGTGAATTTGCATGTGAACAACTTCATAATCCACAAATAAACGGAAAATAAAAACAAATACGCAAATAGTAATACATTACAAAAATACTGAGGAGTTATGATTCTTGTATTGTGCATTTCCGGTTAGTGTCATATATCAATATACATAGCTTAATTAAAATACCTTTAATAATATGATAGTAAGCAAAGAACTCTGTACATCCTGAAAGAAAAGTAACGGTCCTTGTATTTTGCCCTAAAAGCCCCCTATCAGTATGTTACGTGTCATTGGAATACGGTCAATAACTCTTAGGCTATACTCCGCAAAAAAAGCGGGACAGTTTGACGAACAGAAGGGAGAACGGAATTACAGATATAATATGCCTCGCGTCGGGGGCATAACAACTTTCCTCCTTAGTGTTTTTTTTCTTACGGTGGCTCCTTTAATGCTGATAGCATTTATTTTAGACCCGCGAAAAATATATTTAGGTCATTATAAATTTGCTTGCTTGAATTGACATGAATATTATACGGATTACTTCCGGAGATTAAATACATCAACAACTTGACCCGTGAACATTTTTTGGATTATTAGCGCAATAATAATTCGAAATAAGCAATACTCTTTCCGAAAAACAATGATCATAATATAATTTGTTTTGGCAAAGTGTCCGACAACTAAGCTATACAAAAAGTAATTATATTTGCTGAATTCTAGCTTCCTAAATTTATAAGTGAAGGCGTTATAATTTTCTCACTTTGGAAAATGCATTCGATATTAAAGTTACATGGCCTTACGTTTTATACGTTATTTATGATTAAACGAATCAAGACGGATCGATATAGATAGGCGGAAAACATAATTGACATATGCACAAAGTACCGTTTGTTTATAAATATGAATAAAAATGCAGTCAACTTTACCTACGTGTCCATCGACAGTAACCAAAGCCGTGTCTTGGTGGTCAACATTGTATGTCATGGAACCTGGTACCAGAGTAATTCCCGCTTTTGCCTCAATGTATAGCTCTAGGACATTGAATACTGTCTTGTGATTCAGTCCTTTGATCAGCAGCTTGTTTGTGTAGCTGGGTGGGGTAATGGGTAGGACGTACAACGAAACGTCCAGATAATGACCATCCACAATGTGCTGCCGTCCAGCTACTTCTCTGGCAACTGACACACACAATACATTTAAAAAGAAATCTCAGGATTTATTAACTTTAACACATATCCCAACGATAACGAATGCATATAAACAATTACACCTTACACCTAACTGTATTCATTTATTTAGTACTCTAAAACCTACCAGTCCCTTCTTTATACCGAATGTAAATGAAATCATCATCTTCATCATCATTGAAGATTTGTTCGATTTCGGCCCCACCCGACCTTATCTTGGTTTCAAAATATAGCTGCACAGAGTCTTTGTCGTTCAGCCTGACTCCTCGAACCTTTACAATTTTCGCTGGCTTTGTGTCTATTTCCTCGTTAACTTCGTCGCTGCCCATACATATTAGCTCGCGTACATTGCTGACATTACCTTGAGACACTTTTGTAGACCGACGTGGCAACCAAAGCTCAACGTTGACCTGTTTCCGAAGTATCCAATGATCACCCCTTTTTACAACACGTTTAGCAACTGTTAATAAAGAGGGAAAGTATACATGTAGTATCTTAAATCAAACACATTATTTTATATGATACTGACAAAATAAGAAGAAACATGACTATTGTACATGTTTACCATCTGGATTGTTTAATAAGTTAGGAAAGTTATAACAATGTAATCACTTGATTGAATCGGGGATGATAACAAAATAAACGATATCAGTATACTTATGCTGGAAAGATAAATTGCAGTTTGTTACACATAATGTTTGATGTACATAAATTACCTTCCGGATCGTCAAATGTGATATAACACGCTCTTTCGTCTGATCGGAAGTTTATATTCTTAATAAGGCCTCCTCCTGACCTATTTTCATTTTCAAAAAAAAGCTGAAATATTTCTTCATTTTGCTCGTTTATTATCTCGCTTGGGCCTCGCACAATGATTGTACTCAACGTCTTGCGAACAAATATTTGTACAGACAAATCTTTCGTTTTTATTTTAATTGGTAGATGATCCATAACGGTCTTCACATCTGAAATCGATTTGGTGGCATAATAACTATTGGTTTATTTGTAAATGCCTTTCATCGAAATGTACTTGTGGCGATTAGTTTTCCCTATCGCTGATATTAAATATGAATGAAACTATAATCAACACAGTTTGATACAAGTTTTTATGAAAAAGTGCGTACCTTCGATAAATTATACATTAAAGGTATACACCAATATATGATTTTATGCTTGTATATGGTTAATATAGAAATATTAGTAATGCAATGCAGTGGAAAATGACTGAGACAATTACCAAATATTTTAATGCTTTTTGACATTTATTTTTCTTTCAAATTTAAAACATTATTCTTTAAAAAAATGTTAAATTTGACGTTCTATTTGTACAAATGCCTTGGACATTCTAAAGCTCATCTCTTTAAAAACGGTTTAAAACATAAAATAAAAAGAGTACTGATTATAATATTTCTCATATTGGCATTATATCAAGACCCAGTGTTGCGTGCAACACCTATGTCGCTCGCTTCAAGGTGAAGGTCAAGGTCAGAGTAGAAACTATGGTATATCGCGTATTTTTTATATTTCGTTATTCTTTATATGTCTATAATAAGAGTTAATGTTCGTGACCGACTCATAACTATACCGTGCATTATCGGATTTTTAAAAATAAATTGACACTAAGTATCATCATATCAAGACAACGTAACGCATGCAGCAACCATGTCGTACGCTTCCAGGTGAATGTCACAGTGGATACTCGGAATGTTCGCATATGTCTTATTTGTATATAGATGGAAATTACATGTTCGTTTGCGGCTCTTAACGGTTACATGGATAATGGAATTTCGAAAAAAATGGCACACATATGCTCATCAAAACACGATGACTTGCCTCAAGCAAAATTAATTCACTCCCTTTGAGGTCAATGTCAAAATTTAGACTTGAATTGCTGCATATTCATTATATGGATATAGTAAAATTCACGTTCGTGTCCGGCTTATAAATTTGTTGTGAATGGTGGGCTTTCTAACTAAATTGGCACAAATGATCATCATAGCAAAACAACGCCAGACATTCAAAACTCAGGTCTCTCGTAAAATGGTCAAGGTCATTGTGGGCACACGACATTTTCGCTAATTCCCTATATGTTTATAGTTAAATAGCATGTTCGTGTTCGGCTCATAACGTGATTGCGAATTATTGGATTTCGAAATAAATTGACACAATTATTATTCGTGTTCATTTTCGTGAAAACATGCGGTTTAGAGGGAAATTTCGTTTGCATGAAAAGTTAACAATAGACGCAAGGCACGACGCACGACGGAGGACAAACGAATTAAAACGACCAAAGGCCATCACAAAAGCAAGTTGCGGACAGATGAGCCTAAACTTCTCCTTAAACATAAACAGAAAGGACTTTCAATTTTCATCTACTGTTAAAAACTAAATTTGCCATTTAACATATAAGCTTTATTTTAAATACAAAAGGTCATCACAGCTCGAAATGGGGCAAACTATCTTAAACTTGCTGACTTTTAAATGTAGTTCTTACATACGTAATGGAGTGGCAACTAAATGTAAATATCTTCTATATGGCAAACGAGGTGTATTATGCAAAAGATACATCCAGTGAAACAAAATAATATCGTTCTGTAAATTAACTTTAAAAATTAGTTGGGAGTTCGGCCAGTTACTTAAGAAATTTAACTGGTCCAAAACAATTTGTACTTACCTAAACTTTTAAACAAAAGACCCAGAAGGTCATAGTGGCTTATCTCGAGACTGTTACTTTAATAATAATTAATGTGAAAATTGCAGCCATGTTTCATCTTATTAAAATTGTTCCTGGTCGCCCAAGGTGAAAAATTTGCGAAGAACTTTTTAATCGACGAAATCAATGCACAAAATGACGTAAGGACTGACCGGATATACAGCACGATCAACAGTCGTTATACATATATAGTCCGCTCTAAATTGACAAACTAAAAAATGATAAATTAATTAAATACTTTTAAGATTTGCGTAGGTACAACACTTGAATCTAACTTGTTATGGCTAATGCAATATGCCTGATAATTCAACGTTTGACAAAGGCTAATTCTCTCTCATAGTCAAAATAATTATACGCACATTATACCAATATGACAAATATGACAAAATATTAAATAACCTTACCTTTCGGTTTGTCAAATTTTATAATTGCGTTCCTCTCAACTTCATTGAGATCAACGTCATCAACTGTGCATGACTTCAATTTTCCCGATGAAAACAACATCTCTAAGATTTGTTCATCCACCCCATCCGGGATGTCTTCAACAAGAATCTCAGTTTGCGTGTCATCCAGTTCTGTGGACGCAAGTTCTGTAAGTTCACATTGTCATCGAATTGAATTTTTATTTCGAGCTTAAAGACCATAATATAAGTGAAAGTGAAAGACACTCCCGTTGATGAATCAGTGAATAAATTGTAATTTATCATCAACGGGGCAATAAATTTCTGAAAACTCATTGGAGCGAAAAGACATTTCAATATTCGTATGCCGATCATGTAGAGATACTGTATATAAGTTCTTAAAATTCGGATCAGCAGTTCCTGTGATTTGACAAAAACATTATAAATTCTCTAGAAAATGTCATATTATTCATAACTGCTTATTCGAGCGGAACAACCTGAAAATATGTCCTCCGAATATAGGGATGCTGCTAATGAAGGATCATGATATTCGGATCAGTAATGTCAAGCGAAGAAAGGAGTTATAATTCAAACGCAATAACGAATGATAAATGTATCATCAAATGTCAAAAACTCCGTTAACAACTATTATTGAACCTTAAAGACCCAACAGCGATTCGCATGACTAACCTATAGAGAAGCCGCATATCAAATGTCATCAACTTCAAATCGTTAGTGTCTCGTGCATAAACGTAAAATGACATATCAATAATCAATGGGCAATAACGTCCTAAAAAATAATCATTGGACATCACTGACATAACAAGGACGCATGTCCACCATATTAGAATGGTGCATAGTAAAATTATTGAAATGCGGATGAGTAGTGCCAAAAGCTCTCGCGGAAACAGAAAGTGCAACGGACGGAAAGACGGTCAGGCGAAAGAACGGACGGACGCACAGTAGGACTTACAGGAGTATCGGTTAAATTCTTTTCAGACCACGCAAAAGTTTGATCAAAATTAAAATTAAAACAGACGGACAAAGCGGTGACTCTGTGGTCACCCCTTCTGAGGAGCATAATGAAAATGTAAAAAAAAACACACAATATTTGGATAGATGACGACTTATTTGAGGAAAATAAAACATTTAAAAAATATATAACTCATTTTCTTAGCTACATGAAATGCCAACACATGCATGTAGTAAAGAAGTAAACGAACATTAGTTTGAAAGTTCAACAGTTTTAAAAATTGAGTATTTTCTGACAAACATGACAAGAATTGTCAACACGTTTTTTTTGGATTGCTATCTCTCATTATTATCTCCATCAATTTATATAACAAAACAGGATAAGACCATAACAATGTTTGAATCGAGAACGATTATGGATGACATTTGTCAGTTTGTAGATGTAAACATGTCGGGTTTGGAATTTATATGCTGTTTATTGCTTGTTTTTTTTTGCGCTAAAGACTAAAGTTATGGTGATTTTTGTTAATGGAATAACTCTAAAACAACGGTAACTGCATCAAAGAATATGTGAATTGAATGCTTGATGTTGTTCGCAAGATAGTTTTTCCAATGTTTTCTATGCTCCTGACTGTGCAATGAACTATGTTTTCGAGCATTAAAGTTAAACATTTTCAATAGTTACTACACTGAAGAAGAATTGTTACCATGGAATCGTCGTTTGACAGTGTCCCCTTCTGCCCGTCCAAGGCATGGGAAGTACCGCCTTACTTCAAGCTGTTTTCCGTCAAACATTTGGTCTTTTGACAAAACATTATCTACATCTAAAAAAGAAGCGGGGTTTTCTAAACAATTTAAATCTTGGAAATCGGGCATAAGTTAATATAACTGTGTATGCTCAATTAGTAATACAGCTCATTTTATCTAACATAAAAACATGCCATTTAAATAATGCGATTTCATATATATTAATTAGTTTTACCCAATCATGGTTGAGGTTTGAATACAGTTTTTTTTCCATTTTCAATCAATAATAACCGTCTAAAACGCATAGGGTTTTTATTGGACCTTTAAAATTGAACGGAGATATGGTTCCAATATCTTTATATAATATAACACACATATAATATCATGGTAGATTTTATAAAACTATATGTGATAAATATGTTCATGTCCATACGCTGGAAAGTAATAATATCTCGATCAGACTTGTTTTTCCCCGCTAAAAAGTTACACAGGTTTTCCGAAAATTCCGTTTTAAGGAATATTCGGCAGTTGCTTATTAAAAAGTATTTTAATGAGCGCTTGTTTATCATATTAGATCTGTACTTTCGCCTGTTTTTTTATTGAAAGTACGTTTTTGTTCGGGATAATAAAAAAAAAGTATAGTCATATTTCGGGGTATCATAAGTATTACCCTCCTCGAAGAGTAATGTCCGAGTCGGCCGTCAGCTTAACTCCTAATATTATCCGGACAAGGTGTTACAATTATTTTCTTATATTTTATATTGTTATATACTCCTATAAGAATAATGACAATTGCAGAAAACAATACGGTGTAAAAATCCTACCTGATGTTGACAGTTTGAATATAACCCCAACGAAAACAGAATGTACAATAAAGAAATTTCAGATCACGAGAGCGTTTTACGAGACCATTTACGAGGGGGTTATTGAAACGGTTTACGAGAATCGTCAATCCAATCGCAACTACCCGAGTAATGATATAGTAACAATTACGCTACTATATCTTATTGAAACGATCCCCCGCTCTCTTGAGGTCATATGTTGCAATAAATCATATAACAACATTTGATAGATGATAACCAAAGGAACATTTTTTGTGAATTAATTATAAATTCTGCAGATTTTGTATATGTTTCACTACAGCTATTTAAGGAAGCCAGCACGGCTCTCTAGCAGCGTTTTGTTTAGGAATCAAACTTATGTAAACATATTTTGTAACGGATCATTCAAAGATCAAGTGTGTACAATTATTTTCAAATCGAGTCCGTGAATAGTATCGGACCAGATAAACGTTAAAATATTAATACTTTAATTTCAGAAAAAAGCTTAGTTATAATTCCTCAAGCGATTGCAAGGAAAAAAAATAGTTGTAAGAAATTTCGTGCACAGTACCTTTATAGTCAGCAAAATAAACCAGGCAGAAGTTCTGAGTGGAATACATTTCAACTTTGTTCACAGTTCCACCATGGCTTCGTTTTACATTTTCAAAAAACAGAGTCACCATGTATTCCGTCACTGCATCACTGATGTTTGACACCTGCACACAGTTGGTCATTTGCACAAGACTAAACCGCAATCGAGATCCTTCTATTAGTTTCGATTTGAAAGATTCTTCCAACTTAGGCAGGTCTAAAATGCATAAATTGTATATAATTATAAGTTTGTTGGATGTCATGTAATTTACAATAAAGAATTTGAAAGACATGATTTATTCACTCTTGTTTACATAATGGTGGTCTGAAAACCAAAAGTGTGAACACAATATCAATAAATGCAGTAATTTAAAAATGAAATTACCGATCTCCTGTGCAACCGTAACTAATGCAGTGTCTTCCTTGTCAATATGGTATGTCATGGTACCCTGGACTAGGTTAAGTCCTGCTTTAGCCTCAATGCACAGGTCTAGGATGTTAAATGTAATCTTTTGGGTCAGTCCTTGGATAAGCAACTTATTTGGGTAGCTTGGTGGGGGTTTGTACAATGTCACTTCCAGCTCATGGCCATCAAGAATATGTTTCCTGTCAGACACAGTTTGTGCAACTTCCAAAAGAAAATATAAGCTATTTATAAGTGTGTTCATTCAAATGTTTCTCTAACAGATACAAATATACACTCTAATGACACATTTACTTGCCAAAGTCGTTACAAAACACACAACAATCTTTTAGATAAAGACATTTTATTTTAATTTTTGGTTATTTGAATTCTCATCGCTTTCATCAGTATTTCAGTCTTATGAGGGCGTCAGAAAACCTACTCGAACTGTTTATGGGGTCATTGGGTTTACCAGTACTAAGTGAATATGCTTATGCCAACAACTGACAACTGCCCTACTTGAATCAGAGGTATGGAGAGAATAACTGTAAAAATAATGTCATGACCATTTTCTACACATGTTACAAGGTCAGGAATGGAATCAAATAAGATTATCCTAAGAGTTATAATCCAGGGTTATACAAACACATGTTCATCATAAAAACAAAATCAATAAAGCTTCAAACCTGACTCGTCCTTGAACTTTATATACATAACATCCTCATCTTCCTCATCCGTAAACCGACTTTCAATATCACCACCACCAGCCTTCTTGTTTTCGAAATACCACTGAACTGAGTCTCGACTGGGTATCCTGCGGACCCCTCGTATTCTTACAGTCTTTAATGGCTGGGATTCTGGTGCCAGTTCAGAGGATACCTTTGTTGCCCTACTTGGTATGAAAAGTTCCACTTTAACTTTATTTTTCATAATACTGTGGTAACCCCTGCCTACAACTCTTTTGGCAACTGAAAAAAAAGAATTAAAAATCTTAATATTGATAAATGCAATTTTGATATCTCTTTGGCATTGTACGTAATTAGGGACGATGAAGAAATTTAAATGAAAGGCGAGAACTGTGAGCCACCATTAAGTTCATGACATTAACACAGCTTCTCATAGATCAATTTACAAATACACCTCAGAGGCATAATTTGAACTTTGTATGTACAGGCTCACTTTGTCCTCAGGTGAGATAAAATGAAATTTTAGAAGTTTTGTTTAAGTTTTCTTCTCTTTCTTAATATATTTAAGCTATAATGACTTCCATATGCAGCAGAACAAAATGGTTTAAACAAATATGAAGGATGGTCACCGAGTTCCAATCAAGTTTCAAATCTGCAAAACGGCTTAAGATAAGTTATGTAAATGAAAAGTGGATCTCATACATACGGAAACAATGGGCAATCATAAAATCAACTTTTTGTTTTGCTGTTTGTTAATAAAAAATGTTGTATCTTTTTATTTCTGTATTGTTAAAATTATATTACCATATTCGTCTCCATACGTGATATAAAAAGCTTTCTCTTTCGGTTGAAAGTCAATTTGTGAAATTTGACTTCCTCCCGACTTATTTTCATTTTCAAAATGCCTTTCAAATAAATCGTAATTTTCCTCTTTCATTATCCGCTCTGGTCCACGTACGATGACTGTACACAATTTCTTTGGAACATATATTTGTACAGAAACCTCCTTTTTCGCTATGATTATTGGAAGATTATCAAGCACAGTTTTCACGTCTGAAATTGACATATAAATAATATCAATATACTTTAAGAAATGTGATTTAATAACAAGAAGGCCCTGGATCACTGACACTTGACTTAATGACAACTTTAAAAGGCATAAGAATACTATTTAACATGCAGTATACGGTTTTAGATAAGCACGTACAACACATCATGATGATGGTGGTCATGGCTTTTTTTAAGAACATAACATTCATTTTTCTAATCTGGTGAAGTGTCACCTATGGAACATTTATGTTAAGTTATCTTAAGAAATCCAACCAGCGGTTTAACACCTCACAAATAATGTTTCATATAGCCATATTAGAAAACCCGTAATGTTCGATCATAAAAAATAATACCTCAACTAATTACCTTTAAAGGGACTGTAAACCACGAATGACGAAAAAAGAAAATTTCTAAAATACCGTATTTGTTTACAATTATTAGTTTATATTGGTTAAAATATCACGACTGACATATAACATTACTTGAAAAAAGTTTTTATTTTTACTTTATTTTTGTATTAACTAGGTATGCATACCAGGTAACTACCCGTTAACTATAGATAACGCAAGTAGATTGATCATTATCGTCACGTGGTAAACTCAGGAATGCAAATTGTGCATGCGTAGTGAATTGCATATATTATATATATAAAATGATCAATCTACTTGCGTTATTTATAGTGTGTATATCGTTATGTCACCTATTTTCGCGATGTACTTTCGATTTCACATCGCGAAATTGTATTACCGAATATACTGAAAATATGAACTTGTTTCAAGTAATGTAATATACCAGTCGTGATATTTTAATCAATATAAACTAATAATTGTAAAAATACGGTATTTTAGAACTTTTCTTTTTTCGTCATTCGTGGTTTACAGTCCCTTTAAGAAGTTGAGAAATTGGTGCCTAATGCTTAAACAAGATGGGCCTAGGTTACTCACTGACTTTTTATGAAGGATTTGATTAAAAAGCAGCTACATAATGTTTGATATTTAATTATGATGCATATATGAATGTAAACAAGCTTTTTTTTAATAAGACCTACTAAAAAAATAGTCGACACACCATAACTTAGTTTGCATGTGTTCTAAAATATGATTAAAATACGATGCATTCAAATAATATTCTTAGCAAGTTTTGAGACTGATCTAAAATGTGTCCACAATATTATTTACAAACATGGGAAAAAATCTCAAAATAGCCAATATAAAACACTGTCCAAGATTAAAGACTGTCAATAATTATAAAGAAAAACTGCCTGCCTGGCCCACCAGCAGCCACATATCCTTACTGTGTTAAGGCAAATATAAGACTGCCTAAAGTGTTCAAAGTGCTTCTTCGAATGGACATTGACCTAGTTTTTGATCCCACATGACCAAGTTCCGAACTTCGAATAGTGATTACTGTGGCAAAATTTCTCCCAAAGTTTCATAAAAATGTGACATTTAAAGTAACAAATGTCTTAACGGACAAAGGCAATCTCAAAAGCTCACCTTAAGAACTTAATGCTCGGGCAAGCTAAAATACGTTTGCTATTTTTTAAAGACCAAACATCTACAAAAAACATACCTTGTGGACTTGAAAACTTAATCACCGCGTTATTGTCAACTTCATCTATGTCAATGTCTTCTATCTTGCACGATCCCAATTTCCGCGATGATAAACACATCTCTAACATTTCTTCATCCACTCCAGGTCGGATGTCTTCAACCAGAATCTCAGTTTGTGTGCCATCAAACTTGGAATCCGCAGATCGCTCAACAATAAGTGTTTTGCCATTCATTTTCAGAGGACCAATACCTAACACACTTTCAACATCTAAAAAAAAGGACAAACTTATCATTATAAAGGAGCATAAAAACAAGTTCAGTAAATTTAAGACAATTAAAGGAAATCAACATAGCGAACAAGTGAACTCCAGCAACTCTATCAGGAGAGAAATTCTTGTTCTTTTCCACTTTTTCTATGAAAAAACATCAATTATTAACATGAATTGATAAAAACCACCGCCGGGGTTTTAACCGGTGAGATCTAGCCGAACCACATACTTACTCCAACATTAATCACAAACAAAACGTGAGTCTAAACAATTTAAATCAAATATACCTATGCAGACAGAAAATGAAAAGATGAATGCCTAACCGTGACGCGTCAATTGAATGTTTCACTCATAATTGTAGTGATACATGTCGCAACTATCGGAGATCTATTAAAGGAAATAACGGATAGATTTTATAACGATAAAAGAAATATGATCCATCCATAAAAGATCCCTTCAAAACTACCTAAGATACCCTCTGGAAAAAAGAGTGGGAAAGACTGACAGACGGAAGGACAAACAATGTATTGTCATTAATATGCCATTTATGAACATAAACATTACTGAAAACACTCATCTTTACTAAAAATGGAAAAGCCAAACATTAAAAGGTAACATGACCCAAAGCACTTTATAAGGCCAACTGAATTAATGGAGAATCTTAAGTAATTTATGCTAACCTAAATCTTATATTCCATCCATTTTAAAACACAAATCTAAGTTTAAAAAGTACACAATCATGTATACATGTAAACCAAGTCAATTCTTATTTTCAACTGCTCCCTAGACCATTTAAAAGCCTCTCATTTGGTGGGAATAGGAAGTGACCTAGGGTCAAGTAATACACCTGGTTAAACATAGTAATCACAAGTATGGTCCAAGGGAAACAACTCAGTCAAATTACTAAAACTCCAAAATCAAGCCTGCCACCATCGCAGGCCCCGTTTTAAAACTCAGCAGAGATGACATAATGACAAATATTTTGACCAAGCGTGATTAAGACAGGTAAAGCCGGTTAGCATGGTATATGTTTACGACTTAATTCCCGGTTTATTGACAAAAACATTAGAAAACTGTTTATGTTGTCCATGCTACTCAGATTGTCGATTGCCATGCTATTAGTTATTGTCTTAAAATTGGTGTGCAACATCAAGCATATTAAAATGCATGTCGAAAACAAATGCAGGGAAGATGATAATGTCATTCAGTGCTTGTTTTTTCTTTAAAATAATGTCAACATGGTATATTGTGAAAACAGTAATAATAATAAACAGTATTTACAATCAAAACTCCTTAACATGTCTACTTTCGATTTCTGAAACGAAAGTGCAATTCGCAAACCGAATACAATTAACAGAATGTATTCATATCTCAGGGATGCAACTATATTACACATGTAAGAAATTATTTATACCTTAAAATACCGCTGTAGTTTCCTATTTGCTTCCGCTACTGGAACTTCTTTTATGCCAACAACACTTATATTGTGTGGACAATATATTTCCTCGCTTTGAATGACATCCGCCTTGATGCCTGTCGCTACGATATGAACTGAAAATTCATAAAAAGAGCATTCTTTTAGATTTATACATATTCGTTTTAAAATTAGTAATAAAATGATCACTGTCCGTGCATACCTTTCGACGTTCTTCCTATAAAAAGAAGTTTAAAAGTCCGTGATACTTTTATCGAATGCACACATTTGGTTTTTGAACTTGTTTTGGTGAAAAGTTATTTTAAACGCATATGTATAGTACCTTCAACAGTATACGATTTAATGCTATAATTGATAACACTTGAATGATAAAATGAAAACTTAACCTAGTTATCAATAATTATCCTTGCTATATTGATTACATATTAAACATTATCAAATGACATACATTCAAACATATTTATTTCGTACTGTGAAAGTAGGAATGTTCCTATAAATCACAACTAGTTTGTGTAGATATTAAATCACTAAAACGGTCTAGTTCATTTCATGTATCGATATGTACAAGAGAAATAGTAGACTGTTACTTTAACTTTGTCTGAGTTAGTTGTATCGATAACTACCACTTTCATATGGTTTCACACAAAAATTTTGGGAGTGAAAATTGGTACGGAATGTAATATCTCCGTCCTTACAATCGATCACGTGTGTGTCACATGCGTTTATTTTCAGCTGGTAAACAATGTATAATCTCGTTGCCCGATATCTTTTCTAAATTTCGTTGTCAATTATTTATCTAAACGAACTCTGTACGGACGTTATCGGTCTATCCGCCGTATTTGACGATATCGCTATGTTATTTATAAACGTTAATGTTACATGACTTGTTCATATACATGTGTTTGACAACCTGGCATTATGTACACATATGCATTGACATAAACGATTTACAACCACACAATGTTGACAAAACATGCATGTATGCGCACTAGCATCAATCATGCAAACGGTGTTAAATAAATGCTCGTGTATCCTCCATTGATCTGACCCTTAACCTCTTCGGCTCCGCACTTGATCGT
>VMBQ01008092.1:0-39798 GCA_007657795.1 Dreissena rostriformis
ATATATGTTTTTGTTTCTTCATTTGTAACAGAACAACAACTACACACATTAAATGATTAAATGTGACTTCACCGACTTGGAAAGGTTCATATATAGCATTTTGGATTTAAAACGGTGTGTTTGCTAACCGCAACTTAACACTTTCGCGTTCTAAGTCTATGTCAGTGGAGTTATGACGCAGAGTAATGATAAAGTAATATTAGCACTGTTATATTTAACGACTCGGCCTTGTACATGTTATGCGGAAAACAACAGGTAGGCAATTATTTTACCCATTGGATGCTGCTTAAATATGCTTGAGTCTTAAGGCAATTAAAAAAAAACAGGAACAGTAGTATGTGCAATTAAATTAAGATTTTAAATATATTAGCAGCAAATGATATTCCCCGATCTTTCAAACCCTTTAAAGTTCCTTTAGCTCACATGATACTGAAACAGACTAATGGATCTAATTACAAATACATCAATGAGATTTCAGAACGAAGATATAATAGTGGTAATTACTAAACCTTTAAAGGACTTGTTCACAGATTTTGGCATGTTTTAAATTCTGTCATTCAATGCTTAAAATTGATAAATGTAAACATCGGAACTAAAAACTCATGTATAAAACAAGAAGAAAAAAATAAGAAGGAAAAAAAAAAGTAAACTGCACCTGAACTCGAACCACTGACCCTTGGAGTAAAAATCGAGCAATCCTCGTAATGTCACAAAATATAACGATAACAAAATAACTCTCCAAAGTATTCAATCGTTTCGCGTTTGTAACGCTTTATAATTTTCAGGTTTTACAATCGTCATAAGATGCATATAATGGGTATTTTAGAGCATGGTAAATGTGCAGTATGACTGTTTCCTCGCAAATACCATAACTTCAACGAAAATTTGCAGATCTGAAACAATTTTGTCAATTTAACAAAACATGAACATGTCCCTTTAAGGCAGAGCAGATTATAATAATTCATATAGAATGCTCCGTTAGTGAAACATTATAGATTGCTATAAAATACCAAAACTTTAGAAAGTAGTACCAATTTATCAAGGGTTCATTTTCTCTTTTTAATGAAAAGCCATGTATTGATTGCATCAATGCTTTTTATGGTCATTTCCTGTATCCTATGTGAGAATGTAACATGTTGGTGCGTTTCATTGGGGACTACGTTGAAAGATGACCGGTTCGGGTGCTTTTATTGAAGCAAGGGGCTTTTGTATAAATCTAACTGCCGAAACCCTGTTTTGCTTGCATGTGGGCGAATTAGACTTTCTAAGAAATTGAGATAATATACTTTTTTGAATGCAATGATTTTCAGAGGACAGATTCAAACGATTTCAAATGATACGAGGCTCGTTAAATTGTATATATTCAAAAGCACGAAAAATGCCTTGAAAGTTTGCAATTTTATACTGGGACCCTATATTAATTTGAATTAGTGTAAACAGGTACCGAGTTTATGGGCCGATTTAAAAAAAAGAAAATCACTATTTAACTGTGTACCTTTATTGATTGCATTAGTTGTTGCAGGAAAACATGTGATTTATATAATAAGTTTGTGTATTCTACGATGTTGTTATAGAAAAACTTGATGTTTCGGGGAGAAAAAGGTATACAAAAAATGAACGGAAACTCGACATTTGCGTCTCAGAGAACATCCCATCGTGTTTTAAGAAACCTTTCACGCGTTAAACACAGCACGTGTGTCCATTGAATGCAAACAAGTGTAAATGGGGTGTTCATCTCGTTGTTTTATATGATTAACCAGCGAACCTTTGCTCGCCTTGCCTAAGGAATCCAAGTACAGAAAACGCAAGCTAGTGGCTTATCACGTGTCATACTCAAATGCGTGTTTGGAGTATTTCTGGTTATGAGATCGACCTGAAAGTGTGCATGTTTGGTAGGTTAAATTAATATGTATAGTATGTACCCGGTAGGTGAATGTTTTCAATGATCTTATAGTTTTGATTTCTTTTACTAGGTTACATTACACTAAATCATGTTATATCCCTCCGTCCTCCATTCGCAAGTAGAGCAAATTTCTAAAGGGTTGATTTTCTCTTCTGAATTTAAAGCCAATTAGCAATAACACCCATACTCTATATGGATATATACTGTATCCTATGTTAGTCTGCAACATGTAACCTTTTTGATTGCAATTATTGGAAGACGACATATCCATTTTTATAATTACGAGGCTTGTAAAATGTGATCTATTGGAAAGACAAGCAAATGCCTTGAAAGTTGGCAGTTCTACAATTGGACCAATTGGAATGAGTTTATTCTTACCGAAACATGTTTTAATGACGAAAATCACAGAGAGTTGGTGGCTATATTCTTAATAATATCTAATATAAAAATGTTGGATAGAATAATATATCGTTGTCTTTGTTGTCGACATAGTGGCAAAATTAACATTCTTTTCGGATATTGTATTAATTATTGTCAATTATTCACTTATAAAAGTATAAATATATTTTATTTTATTGCTATAACACTTTATTTAATTGATGTGTTTACATTTTGTGTTTTTCCATATTGTTACACAGTATGAAGTCAACATATATAATCTACGTTTTGATAGCGGTTTACGTTCAAGGTATATACAGTTTATATACAAATAAATTCAATGATAGATGCCAATGTGTTCATGTGTATAAATTGTTCTTTCTGCTGAAAAGTAATAATACATTTGATCTTCTATCTCTTTTTATAAAAATAAAACTATATTATTTATATTTTAGATACATGTACATCATGGTGCATCTACAACTGTCTGAATTGTCAGTATGTGTCGTGTTCTGAGAAAACTGGGCAAAATGCTTGTGCGTAAATTGTCATCCCAGATTAGCATGTGCAGTGCGCACAGGCGAATCAGGGACGACAATTTCCGCTTTTATGGAATTTTTCGTTTGAATGATGTCTCTTCTTAGCGAAAATCCAGTTTAGGCGGAAAGTGTCGTCACGGATTAGCCTGTGCGCACTGCACAGGCTAATCTAGGATGGCACTTTACGCACAAGCATTTTGCCCAGTTTTCTCAGAACACGACACAGTACTTTTTGCGATGCATCACGTGCGACAACGTTTTTTTTTAACTACCCGAATTATAATTATTGTTACCCATGCATAGCCAACTGTAAATCATGCACTGGCCGGAACACCTGCAATGTTTGTGAAACGGGATATTATGGTGCGCAGTATAATTTACCTTGCTCAATCGGTTGCTCAACAGGTTGGCAAGGTCGAGTCTGTAATAAATTAAACGGAGCATGTATTTGTTCTGCAGCACTCACTGGGACAAAATGCGACGAGTGTCAGGTGGGATATTACAAAAATGGTTTTTATTGTTACCAATGCAGAGCAAATTGTTTATCATGCACAGACGGGACCAATTGCAATGCTTGTATTACGGGTTATTATGGTACGTCGTGTAATGTACCTTGTTCAACAGGTTGTCAAGGTAGCGTCTGTTACAAATTAACCGGAGAATGCAGTTGTTCTGCAGGAGTCACTGGAAGCAAATGCGACACGTGTCAGGTGGGTTATTATGGAAACGAGTTCAGACCATGCTTATATGGTTGCGAGGATGACTGTGATAGACACAGTGCAACTTGCTCATGTAAGCCTACACATACAGGTTCGTTGTGTGACACGTGCATTGAAGGACGGTATTGGCCAAATTGCACACAAGCGTGTAGACAGAATTGCAAGTCCTGTATGGAAGAACACACTTGTCTTTCCTGCAAAGAAGGGTTTTATGGACCTGTGTGTGGTAATGTATGCCCAAGTAATTGCTTAACATGTGTATTATTTGACACATGTTTGCAATGTACATGTATTTCAGGATATTATGGGGATCGTGCAACATTTCGTGCGGTGTTGGATGTCCAAATGGATTATGTGACAAGCAATCCGGTGCGTGTTCGACGTGCATAGACGGGTACCGTGATTACAACTGCGGCTTAAATTGCTCTGAAGGATGTGTTGACCAGTTATGTCAGCAGTTCGATGCCGCATGCACAAGTGGATGTTAATACGGATACGCTACTGCATATTGTTGTCAGCCAGGTATGTTTGAACTGTCTTGCGAGAAACACTGCCCCACAAACTGTGCTACATGTATATCGCTGGCCGAATGACAACGCTGTAAAGATGGATTTTATGGGTCACAATGTACCCAAACTTGTCCTGATATGTGCAAAACTTGCAACTCGCAGTGGTATTGCCCTGCGTGCAAGAACGGATATACCGGGGAACATGTCAGATACGCTGTCCTGAAAACTGCTTGATATGTAAAAATGATGACACATGTGTTACATGCAAAGACGGATTTTCGAGGCCAGATAACAAATGTCAGTGTTTAGGTACTCTGTGTAAGTATCCTGAGTGCTCATCGTGTGAAAATTCTACTTACTATGCAGAAGACTCTACGTGTTGTCCGTGCAACAGTGAGTGTAAACATGGCACATGCACATCAGCTAATCAATGCACAGACGGATGTGAAGATGGCTTGTTCGGACCCAAGTGTGAGTGTGAGTTTCAATGTACACAGATCGACATTAGTGGGGACAGTGGTCTAGTGGTAGGATGCTGGTCTAGGGATCGAGAGGTCCCTGGTTCGAATCCCACTCGGAGCACTGGATTTTTCTGAGCAAAAAATTAATCCCACGCTTGCTCCTCTCCACCCAGGTGTATAAATGGGTTCCTGTGAGGGAAATAAGTCAATGTGCCGTGGCTGCCTGGTGCGCCATATGTAAACGGACGACTTAAATCCCAGTGATCGGGGGGTTAATGTCGAAGTCGGCTGAAGATGCATATCGAAGCAGACTATAAACCGCAACTTTAACTTTAATTTTATGCCAGCAATGCCCTACCAATTGTGCCCGAAGTGCTAACGAAACCAGATGTCCACGTGCAACAGTATGTCTATAGGGCTGCAACGAAGGATTTAAAGGAGAAGGCTGCATGAAAGGTTAGAATAATTACAAGTATTGTAAAAACACTGTCATTATCATTATGCTTTATTGATCATCTGTTTTTGTTGTTGTTTTACATAATTTACGAAACAAACGTACTGAAAGACCGACACTAACTTGATTGACACCTCGACATAAATATGTGTTGTCCATTTAGCAGTTCAAAACTCATTAAGAAAGCCTGTCTTTGATTCAATATAAATAACAATGTAATATATGCAATTAACAATGAATTATGACAAAAGTATGATTTTATTCATAGCTCTCAAGTTAGACAACGGTGAAGATACAGTACTAGCAGCAACAATACAAGGAGGAGTTGCATCTGTCGTGGTAGTTGCTGTTGTTGTCGTCGTGGGATTATTAATCCTCTTTCGTAGAAGATAATTGACCTTCAGTTTGAACGGGTTGTAAACATTGCATGTCGTAGAAAACTACTTTCACTTCAAAACATGGTGGCATTTTAATGACGAATTTAACCATATAACAGTTTATGTATAAGTGTTTCCTTTTAGTTATTGATTTGATTGAATATATGAGTATATATTTTAATGAGACACATGTATTATAACACAGCAATACATCATTATTAAATTTGTGAATAGAGCTCGTGGACCAAAGAATGATACCATTCAAGCAAGCAACTCGTCTGCACCTGTGTATGCCTTGGTCATGCGCAGAGGTAATCATTGTGTTTGATAAAGCTTTCGTAGAATTGGTTTCGTACTCATTTAATCTAACCTTCACATTGAACTAAATAAAGTTAACTTGAATACGTGAACAGCTTTTAGAAATGATCCAAACATTACTTTACAAAGTGCATCCAGGTATGAAAACATGCCGTGTAAAAACATCTGTAAAAGACAATAACACGAGAGTCCAAGTACATAAACTTGTTGACACAGTCACCTTGACCCGGTCTCAGCCATTGATGGTAATCAAATACGAACACAGGAAAATTAAGAAATCGGAAAGTCTTGATTAATGCCCATGTATTGCTTATTATGTGACATCAAAAGTGATGACATACTTGCATGGAATAAATGTACCCGTTTGAATTCAAACAACTATGAAGAACTATTAAAAGCATATATGTTATGCATTAATACATGCCAGCTATAATCACATGCGACAGACATAGAACATTTATACGAGCATATAGTCAAATGTATTAAAAGTGCATCTCAAGCTGTGTTAAAAAGCAAATAAAAAAAACGCTAAACCGTATTGGAATAGCTCTGTAAAGGAAGCCAACAATCAACAACGCCGAGCGAGAACACATTGGATTGAGAAAGGAAAGTTATCCGGCAGAAACAATCCGTACTTTAAACAATACAAGGAGTCAAAACGGAAATGTATTACTATAGAAAAAAGCCAAAGCCGATACAAATAAACTGTTCTACAGTAAACTAAACGCGGCGTCCGATAGCATGGACATGCGTACTTTCTAGAGAATGGTTCGCTTGAAACACAATAAATCAAAAGAGACTATAAATGAAATAGAAAGCGAAAGTGGTACCCTACGAAACCCTATGGACATTACACGTACATTCAGTTCATATTATGAAGACGTGTTTACTCCGAAATACTCAAACATACATAATTCTAATCTTCATGCTGAATTGGACAATAAAATTCAAATATGTTTTACAATCAAACGACTTTTCGCAAGATAAATGCCTATCCAAGGACGTATCAATTAAGAAAATTGCGGAAATACTGAAAACGCTTAAATAAGAAAAGCACATGGACACGACAAACTAGTAAGCGAGCTACTTATACATGTCGGGGAGTTTCTTCTCCATTACATCAAGACACTGTTGACTCTGATTTTACAAGCGACGTATGTTCCATCTGGATGTAAGATTGGAATAATCATCCCTATGCTCAAGGAAGGGAAACCGAAAACTTAATGCAGCAGCCATCGCTCAATCACATTTCTTTCGGTTTTATACAAACACTTCGAACAACTACTCCACTCAAGAATAAGCAAGTGGTGCATCGACAATGAGAAAACATTTCCTTTTTTTTCCTTTTTTATATTCAATATAAGACATACAATGTATACATGTATATGATCACTAAACAAAGTGAAATCATGCATTGTAATATTCAAACATGTTATACAAGATATGCCAAAACATTTTCTAACCCCAACAGAATGCCTACCAAAAAGAACTGGGTTCGATCACCGTGTTGTTCAACTTACAGAAGTGTAAATATTCCAATATGGAATACGACTCCTTCTCGCACGTGGCACTGCTGGACACTTTCGGTGCATTTAAAAACGTCCTTCACAACGCGTTATTTATAAAACTGCTAGAATTTGGAATAAAAGTAACAACGCTTCGGACGTTAATAAATTGCTACACGGACATTAAAGCGCAGTGTGCGTTGACGGGGTACTATCAATGCAATTTCCGGTTCGATAGGGAGTCGGACATGGCGGGGTCGTATCACTTGGGTGTACATCCAATTTATAGACAAACTTTTGTGTGATCTGGAGTTATCTGGACATGGAACCACCGTTGGCAACCTGCACACTGGAAACCAAACCCTAGCAGACGATCTCACGCTCATTTCAAGCAGTGCTCAATCATTGCAGAATAAGCAAAACACATGTGAATAAAGCTTCACAGATCGCTGAAGTCGTTACATGTTGTTGACGAACGAATACGAAGGGTCGGTCATCGGTGTTTTCCCTTATGACCATAAAGGAAACCACATTTGACATTAATCCGCTGAAAATGGCCAATCTCGTCGATAAGGTAGTAATACCTACAGCACTGTACGGGTCGGAACTCTGGTCATCACTGGTGAACTACTATGTCCTTACACTAGAAAGGTTTCTGAGGTATTCAGTCAAAATGTGTAAACTCATACAAGAACTGATATGTCATTAAGGCTTATCGGTTGGCTACCAATAATTTCGAAAATCGACTGAAGAAAAATGATGTTCTTTTATAAACTCTGCTGTATGAACACTAAATATATCACAGAACAACTATTTGAGTACCGACTAGCGCTATTTATTATCCGAGGCAAATCATCATAGAAAGGGTTAATATCAGACTTATATGCAGAAATGGAGATGTATAATCTTTTGAACCATTATGCAGTTTTTTTGCGATTCTAGTATTATCCCTCCTAATTTGACGTTGAAACAATGCGCTCCGCCAGTATCACACGGTGCTGTGGACAGCGCATGTCACAGGGGATCCAGAATGTGCGCGATTTAGCGTCGTTCACCTTCACACCAGGGCCGCTCGCATCTGAACCGCGGCGAGGACACCTCGCGAAACGATGGAAGCCTCGGCAGCTGTGCTTGTCCTAGTGAACACAAGGGAACAAACTCCCGGACATCATTGCGGACACTGTGGTATCATAATCCTAAACAGCGAAATTCTTGCCGTCGCCTCTTGTCAAAGACTGAGAGAATATAGACTTTCAATTCAACGAGTATTTGATATTCTCGACAATTCTAATCCATATGATATGGTGAAAGTATTACTGTCAGCGGCAACACCTTTGATGACGAGACAACAGAGAGTATATGCAACTTCATTCATATGTGTATTACGTAAAAGTAATTGTAATGTGTTTTAAAACAAACAGACGTTTTATTAATCTCTTTATACATAATTGTCAGATGTAAATTATGATTTATGTTNTAAACGAAAATTTCTTTTCAAGCCTGAGCGTTAACATTAATATGGTATGTGATAGTTAAATGCAGGTACAAAAAGACTGTTAAGTAAGAGTTACAAGGTAAGGCTTAGAACGCCTGAAGAACGAGTCCTGAAATGCTGTTCAAATGTCAGAGCCGAGGAAATTCTTTTCAAACAAACTGATATTCTATTTGAGACATCAATATTTTACGGATGTGCTCTTTCTAAAAAGTAGAAAATGTCAAACATAGCATGTAACATGGACATGAGATCCATTCAAATACTACATCGTTGGCATTATTCTGTGCGTATCTGTAACATTTGTGTTAAAGGCACCTAGTTTTTTTCCTATGTACGAATAGGTGTTAATAAAACTTAAACTAGAATACAGTATGCACTGTCTGTAACGGCGTAGTTATATCAATGTATTTAATATATCACTGTTTTAATATAGAAACATAATTAATGTTGGATACATATCTTTTTAAGTGTACCCAAGACAATGTGTCATTAGTTCTTCTTTACAGTTCATTACGTGTGCTATGCAGCAGTGAATTGCTAATGAAGTCGACAATATACGTCTGTACAAAATAAACATCAAAGACAAGCATACGATAATAAACATACACAATACAAGTAAGAATTGCATGTTCAGTAAATAAGCATGGGATCCAAATTTCAAAATATCATTGCGACAAAAGAAGTGTATTTTGTGTGCGTTTTCGGTGAATGTATGTTTAAAGGCAAAGGCGTTTAATACAACTGCTTGTTCTAATATTATATTATATAAGGTCGCCTCGCATTAGGTAAGCACACATTTTATAAACAAATATTGCCACTTTTTCGAGTGTATTATTTTAGTAGTATTATTGATTCGCGGCTTCTTATAAAACCAGTACGGTATATTACATGATTAGTAAATTAATTTTCAGTAACATTCAACTACCATTTATTACAACTGGATGGATTAGTAAGAAGCCTTGGGATGAAATGTTATTACTGAATACTACAGGACTCAAAAAAGCTAAGTTATATTTAATGAGGTCATATTGTTTAATTTCTTTACTCAAACTAAACTATAGTGACTGGATATCAGACAGAAACGGACCATATATATAGCAAATATAGTGTCCGCATGTGACCTAGTAAAGCCAATTAAACGAGTATCATGTATACGGTGAATGATGTTTCATAATAAACGTATATTTTATACGAGCGCACGCCATCTCATAAGCACTTTCACTGAAACGCATTGGTACACGTATTCTCTTTTGCATTATTGCAGTTAATTTAAATACTCCACTATTTCAATGATGACCAGTTTATATGCATTAAGAACTTGATCGGGTTAATATTACTTGTGTATCCTTATTTCTTGACCATACATTCAACTATTGTAAACATTCTTGCCAATTTAGGCTCATCTACGATCTAATTTCAGCACTGTACAGATGGCTGAAGGTGGCGTCATATGTGATGAACCAGGAGGGGTCCGTAGGCAGGGCAGTTTGTCCAGTCAACAGACCCTGGTAAGATGACCTGACGTGTGCAGTTTGTATCCAATGAAGAGAACATTTAAGGCAGTATTCCCCAAATAAAATATTGTTTTTATGAACCTAAATGATATAGTGTGAGAACACTACACGGCAGGTATACATACACTTTAAGACAATATACCAACATTAAAGGGACTGCCAACCACGAATGACGAAAACAGGAAAGTTCTAAAATACCTTTTTTTTTTTTTTATAATTATTAGTTTATATTGATTTAATATCACGACTGGTATATAACATTACTTGAAAAAAAGTTGCTAAGGTTTCATATTTTCAGTATATTCGGTAATAAATTTTACTGGGTATGTCTACCAGGTAACTACCAGTTAACTATAAATAACGCAAGTAGATTGATCATTATCGTCACGTGGTAAACCCCGGAATGCAAATTGTGCATGCGTAGTGAATTGTATATATTTAATATATATAATGGTCAATCTACTTGCGTTATTTATAGTGTGTATATCGTTATGTCACCTATTTTCGCCATGTACTTTCGATTTCACATCGCGAAATTTTATTACCGAATATACTGAAAATATGAATTTTTTTCAAGTAATGTACTTTTCTTGTTTCGTCATTCGTGGTTGACAGTCCCTTTAAAAGCATGATTCTTATCAGTTATTGGTCAGCAATAGAGTACTTACTGGTTAAAAATATAATACCCTATCATTCACAAGAATTTTCTAAAATCAACCTATCGGTTTCTACAGTTGGCAAACTCAGACAATATACTTTTTTAGAGGACAAGTCTGTGACTTTGCTCTATTCAGTAAAATTGCAAAAACCGCTTTTTTAAAGTACACGTACCACTAAAATCATTATAAAAGGTAGTCTTATTCACTCAAATGAGCATATTTAAAGGTTTAGATAATAATATTAAATTATGCAACTTGACATTTAAAATTCGTAAATTGAATTTCATCTTGTAAATGTACTTAAATGGTATTATTAGTGAATTATTTGACGACTTACAATAACATTACATTTATGACTAAGTTCCATGTTTCTATTTAATTTAAACATATTTCAGGTTCATTGGGAAAATGCCTCCGTAGAGACCTGCAATGTGATGAACATGCTTGGCTACGGTTCGGAGATTATACAGGCACGGCGAGACATATACAGGGAGCGCGGCAGGCTTCATAACATTGTAGAGATGACGTGTATTATAACGGGTAGCAAGGCTAAGGGGCTGTCATGCATGCTGGAAAGTGATACGGATCGAATGTTTATACTCAAAAGTGTCATCTGTTTAGAAGATGGTGTTAATGTTAATACCTGTCCTAAGGAGATAACCGTGCTGAGATCATACAGCCGCACGAGTTACCCCGGACATTGTAAACTTCTGCTAGAGAGTCGCGGTACAGAGATTGACCCGAAAGTGAACGATGCGTTGTGTGATGATGGATTTGGTCGCGAACTCCTGAGCAGTGACCTATATGTTAATAACTGGTCGTACAAGATTGAAGACGTGGTGCAGCATGACCGCGCGGGACCGTCAATACCAACAACATCGCTAGGAGCATTTCACACCGACATCGTGCAAGCGTTACGTTATGACTGCCCCAACATATTGTCCAAATGGGCCGCAAGAACTCGCCACTGGCCGCCACCGGAAGTCGTTAACCAAGTCGTATCACTTGGGGCATTTCTTACGCCTGTTGGATTTAAAGGCAGTGAATATCAACATGTTGAATGGAGAATTTGTTTTAATGCCGGGGAGATCGAGCTAGTCAACAATCTTAATGACATTCAAGTTAAATTGTATGTTTTATTGAAAATGGTAAAGAACGATGTATTACATCCACGTAAGAAAGAAGTTTCATCTTACACGTTGAAAAACATTGTATTATGGATAGCGGAAACTAATCCCCAGTCCTTGTTTCATAAAAGAAGTTTGTTTCACTGGTTGCATGAAGGATTGGATGCGCTTAGAGTTGCTTTGGTCACCATAACGCTTCCATATTACATGATTCCAGAAAGAAATCTGATGGCCGCCTCTGGACTGAAGGAGAAACAGCAGCGTTTATGGATATCAACGATAACAGAAATGATGAATGAGGGGCCGAGGATGATACTGCGACTACCAAAGATACGGAACGCAATCATTGCTCGCCCTGAACCACTTCGATGGTACAACAGGAAAAGAATTCAGATTGAGTTGATGTGGCTAATGCATATGAACATATTAGCCCGCTGTAAGATGGCGAATGGGTTGGGGTTTGATAGGACCGAAGTTATTCAGGATGCGATACAGAGACACATATACGAGACTGCGAGTGAAGTTGGGCGGCGGATGATTATGGAAGGAAGTCGATTTAACAATTTGTGGGATGTTATTAAAAGAATCTTGATGTTAAATATTAACGGGTTTCAATTAACCAATTACTTGAACTAGACCATGGACTAGAAACATGATCTATAAACTAGAAACATGCACTATGAACTAGAAACAAAAACTATGAAGTAGAAGCATGCACTGTGAACTAGAAACATGAACTTTGAACATAAACAATGAACTATAAACATGAACAATGAACTAGAAACATTAGCAATGAACTAGAAAAACGAACTCTTAACATGCACTCGAAACATGAAATATTAACAAGAAACATTATCTAGAAACATGAAATATGAACTAAAAACATAAACTCAAAACTTGAACTATGAACTCAAAACATAAGCTCTGTAAATGAACTCGAAACATGAACTCTGAACATAAACACGAGGGCGAAAAAATGTATCTACATTATAAAATGAGAACTACATTTAACAATGCTCTACACTTTATCGGTATCGTTTTTGCATTAATCAGGCAGTTTTACGATTATTTTAATTGTTTTCTTGAGACACTTCAGAGGCACTTATGTGAGAATGAAATATTTGTACAACAAACAAAAACGGGTAAACACAAGAACAGTTTCAAAACAACATAATGTCGTCTTATATAAATATCGATCAATGAATATGGGCCTACTTCATACGCCAACATATTATCGAGGTGTCAATGCGCATTTGTTTTAAGCACATGCATCACTTCAAATTTTAGCCTCGTTCTGGGAAAACTGGGCTTAATGTACGTGTGTTAATTGTCATCCCAGATTAGCCTGTGCAGACTCAGGGACGACACTTTCCGTATAGACTGGATTTTCGTTTAGAAAAGACTTTTTTAAACGAAAAATACAACAAAAGGTGAAACTGTCTCCCCTGATTAGCCTGTGCGGACAGCACAGGCTTATCTGGGATGACACTTTACGCACTTGCATCAAGCCCTGTTTTCCCAGAACGAGGCTCATTTCAACTCTCGCTATGCACTCACCAGAATATCAATATTTGTTCTCACCATAATGTCAATTATGTTCTCAAAGAACGTTTATCTTTTACTAAAATAATGTCATGCGTGTACTCACCAGAATGTCAATTATGTTCTTAAAGAACGTTTATCTTTTACTAAAATAATGTCATGCGTGTACTCACCAGAATGTCAATCTGCTCTCAGCGTTCTATCGCCTTTTCTATAAACATCATTCTCGTCTTGTGGGTCGTAATGTCGCCGGACAAGGTGTCCACCTGAAGAACACGAGATTCTAAAAAACATACACGTGATTTATCCAGATTTTGACGATTCTTTTAAGTTCAATGGTAAAAAACATATTATTACTATGAGCCGCGCTCTGGAAAAACTTGACTGCATGCATGTGCGTGAAGTGTCGTCCCAGATAAGCCGGTGCAGGCAGTACAGGCTCATCAGGGACGAAACTTTCCGCCTAAACTGGATTTTCGATTTGTAGAGATATTCCATACCATACAAGCGGGAGTTGTGGTACCTTAAAAGATTGTGCGGATCGCACAGACTAATCTGGGACCACACTTTCTGCACTGGCATAAAGCCCCGTTTTTGCAGAGCGAGGCTAATATTATCATGCATTATCCAGAGTTTGGGCGGTAAAACTTGTTACATCAGCAGAACATTGGGCGAGAACAACACTTTAAATAGTCAATACGTACATTTTTTACCCTTTAACGTTCCTTATAGTTACATTGGCGACAGCCAAGTAAATTCACTATTTNGGCCGCCTCTGGATTGAAGGATGAACAGCAGCGTATATGGATATCAACGATTACAGAAATGATGAATGAGGGGCCGATGATGATACTGCGACTACCGAAGATACGAAAAGCAATCATTGCTCACCCCGAACCACTCCGATGGTACAACAGGAAGAGAATTGAGATTGAGTTGATGTGCATCATGTATATTAACATATATTTACGCTCTGCGATGGAGAATGGGTTGGGGTTTGACAGGACCAGTGTTATTCAGGATGCGATATTTGGAAACATAAGGGAGACTGCGAGTGAAGTAAGGCGGAGGATGATAATGGAAGGGAGTCGAGTTAACAACATGTGGGAGGATGTTATTACAAGAATGTTGATGTAAAATATTAACGGGTTTTAATTTACCAGTTACTAGGCATGGATAATACTCATTTTTAATTTAGAGTACGTTCATCAGTTGATGTATGAAGGAATATTGTTTAGAATAACACGATACTTTGATGAATGTATGTAATTTGTATTTGTCCATTAGTTAATGACGTAAATTGCCAATGGAAGCATTAGAGCAAAGTGTTTAATAATTGTCTAGCTTACAATCGGCTATCCTTAACCAGGACAATGCTATTTGGTACAATGTATTAGTTTGTCACTTGCGATCTTCTTTATGTAAGTTTCAGAGCATGCAAGGTGCAGTTTTTATTTCCTAATTATGCCACTTTTAAGTCGACTAAACACGTAAAGTTTCGAGCAAAACTATTATTGACAACGGATATTTCTTTCTGATAAATACGTATTTGTTTTTTAGCTGAAGATAATGAGATATATATTATTTTATTAGTGTGTTTATGTCTAAATATTTCAACACAAGTTAAATGTAATAGCTGGTTTTGCAGCAAATATAGTAATATTGTTTTTCTCATTTTTGCTGTGACCGTATGTATTCTTGTTATTTTTCGTTGCTGAGCTATAAGCTATTACCGTAGACCCAAAGTATTGGCTAATTATTTGTTGTATTTTCTGTTGTGAACTACTTCATTCTCTTGGCCCTCTATAACATTGATATAAAATGGTTAAGGTAGTAATAGCGTTTTCAATGCCGTTGCCTTTGAATAAATGTTGATCAAAATGTATATTGATGTAGATGAATAGATAAGTTGGACATTATGAACCATTATTTGTATTTCAATACAAATCTGTAAAGGTATAGACAGCATTAGTATAACTGCTGCTGTGAATTTATTGATCAAAATTATTTTAATTATGATTTATCGATACAAGCATTTTGTGATTGAATGATTTAAGTCTTTGCAGACTCATTAGTTCGTAACATATTGATTGCTAACATGACTTTATTATTAGCGATATATTCGATATTGCTGTCCTTAAAATATATGTGTTGATAGCTGTTAATGTATTTAACGGGTAATAATGTGTGTATGCTTCTGTAAATGTATATATGTGATATTGTTGTCCTTGAAATATATGTATTGATATATGTTAATGTATCTAACGGGTAATAATGTATTAACATAAAATGTCAAGTTTTCTTTCGCTTCGAATATACTATAGTTAATCCGGTAATTCTTGTTCTTGACCTGAATTTATTTATAAATGTGTATATGCGTAAGTTGATAAGATTGTGAGTCGTAAAGAACGAATTGCTACTGTCGCTGCTGCTCTTTTTGTGGTCACTTTACACGTACTGATGAACAATGTGTATGCTTTTGTAAATTTATTGATACCTTAAGTGTTATTGTCGCTATACATTAACTGCTTTGTTCACAGTATGAATGTATATGTCAACGAATTGATGATGTGAGTAATATTTTGCTTTGAAACTACTGATGCCATTCTTTTCCATGTTCATTTATAATATTCGAAAATGTCCATGTGACTCATTTTTTATAACGCTTTCAATGATTACATGCCTTTATTTGCAACATTCCTTTTGTTATGAATTTAGTGATTGAGGATGTGATCTTATTGACCAAGTTATTTATGTTATTTCCTTGAAAAAGCTAAGAAATATTTAGAAGTTGTGGTTGTGCATGTATCGTCTTATAGTAGTTAACGCGGATATATTACTACGGATATGTGTCTGAATAACAATATTGTTTATATTCTTTATACTGTTTTGATACGAGTATATATTTTCAAAATGTGAGCAATCTTTTTGATAGTCACCTACATATAATTGCCTAAACAATATATTGATAAACAAGTCTTAATGTAATTTATTTTTATGGTTTTATTCAAAATGCATTAGACTTTAAGTCCATGAGTATACATACATATAATACACAATGTAGTCAACAGTGGTCAATGACACACAGGCATTCAAATATACTATTTTAAGCAATATAAATTTACAATCTATAACGAAAGAATTGGTAACTCTAAAGACATGCATATTCAAAATAAACAGCTATTTTAAACATGTATATATTAAGGTAAGTATTTAATATGCATATTGTAGAGTCGTAACGTATTCAAAACAAACTTAAATGTTCTAACAATGTGTATATATATTGCTTTTATTTCTATGATTACAGATAGACAGTTATATACGGAGAGAAACTATTGATAATATAATTCAGTTCTCAATTTAGCTGCTTTAAAAATAAATGTTGCACGATTTTAATTGTTTTAGCGTTGTCAGTTTGTAAAGGTTTGATACATTTTATCATATTTGTGCGATTCCAATAATATCTCTGTATATATTGTTTTCTTAGACTATTATGTGTTGGCCAAAATTTAAAAAAAGCAAGAAGAAACTAACATATGAAAAATTTAATGTTAAATTTTATTTTTTTATCTTTTACACAATGCCAAGGTTCGTGAAGTATTTTTTTTAAACAGAAATTTCACAAGTTCACAAGCTCAAAAGCATGTGACCCCTCGTACATGGCTATTGCAGCTGCGGGATTCATACAAAAATAAAGCCAGTTAACTCATAAATGATAGCAAATCTAATAACAATGTTTATTTTGCTTAATAAACAACAGTTTATTAGTCGGCTAATTAAAGTAAAGCAGTTCGTAAGCTCTAGCTTCGCTCACGATTTTTTTTTATTCCTAACAAGTATTATTTTACGTTATACGTGTACATTAATAGAATTTAAGCTGTAAATTTGACAAAATCTAGATACATAAACAATATATTAAATATGATNATATAATACACAATGTAGTCAACAGTGGTCAATGACATACAGGCATATAAATATACTATTTTGAGCAATATAAATTAAAAATTTATAACGAAAGAATTGGTAGCTCTAAAGACATGCATATTAAAAATAAACAGCTATTTTTAACATGTATATATTAAGGTAAGTATATAATATACATATTGTAGAGTCGTAACTTATTCAACACAAACTTAAATATTCTAACAATGTGTATACATATAGCTTTTATTGCTATGATTACAGATAGACAGTAATATATGGAGAGAAACTATTGATACTATAATTCAGTTCTCAATTTAGCTGCATTAATAAATAAATGTTGCACGATTTTTAATTGTTTTAGTGTTGTCAGTTTGTAAAAATTTGATACATTTTATCATATTTGTGAGATAACAATAATATCTATGTATATATTGTTTTCTTAGACTTTTATGTATTGACCAAAAAGGTAAAAAAGCAAGAACAATCGAACATTTGAAAAAAATATTTTTAAATTGTATTTTTTATCTTTTACACAATGCCAAGGATCTTGAAGTATTATACTTTGTATTGTTTTAACAGAAATTTTTTCAAGTTTAAAAGCTTAGCATGTAACCCCTCGTAAATGACTATTGCGGCTGCGGGATTCATACAAAAATAAAGCCACTCATACATGATAGCAAATCTGAAAAAAATGTTCATTTTGTTTAACAAACACCATTTTAATAGTCGGCTAATAAAATCAAGCAGTTCGTACGCACTATTTTCGCTCACGAGGTTTTAAGTACAAACAAGTATTATTTTACGTTATAATTGTCCAATAATACCATATTAATATATTAAATATGATTGGTATTTTCATGCATTTAAGTTGTTTGTGATAACCGAGTGATTGACGCCATAATTTATGTACACTGCTTTAATGATGCTACTTCTTATACACATTAAACTATCTCATTCTTAAGTCAATGATGGCTATTACACAAATCTCATCTTTAACGATCGAATACTCTTTCCGATGAAGTTTTAATGCTGAATCGATCCATTAATTAAAAAACACACGTTCATGTAGGTTGGCCGATATCAAATCATTTCTTTACATTCGGCGAAAGACGCGTTTGAATGTGACACACGCACGTAAGAACAAGTTATAGCGCCTTTAATGAAAATCTGTTCAGACGAAACATGCTTACATTTTGTTTGTCTCCATGAATACTGAAAAACGGTCTCAATATTTGTTGGAATGTTGACAATTCTTGCATATCAGTAGTAGTAGTAGTAGTAGTAGAAGTAGTGGTAGTGGAAGTGGAAGTATAAGTGGCAGTAGAAGTAGTAGTAGTAGTGGTAGTGGTAGTAGTTGTAGTGGTAGTGGTAGTGGTAGTAGTAGTAGTAGTAGTAATATTAGTAGTAGTAGTAGTAGTAGAAGTAGTAGAAGTAGTAGTAGTAGTAGTAGAAGTAGTGGTAGTAGTGGTTGTAGTAGTAGTAGTAGTAGTAGTAGTAGTAGTAGAAGTAGTAGTAGTAGTAGTAGAAGTAGTAGTAGTAGTAGTAGTAGTAGTAGTAGTAGTAGTAGTAGTTGTAGTAGTAGTAGTAGTAGTAGTAGTAGTAGTAGTAGTAGTAGTAGTAGTAGTAGTAGTAGTAGTAGTAGTAGTAGTAGTAGTAGTAGTAGTAGTAGTAGTAGTAGTAGTAGTAGTAGTAGTAGTAGTAGTAGTAGTAGTAGTAGTAGTAGTAGTAGTAGTAGTAGTAGTAGTAGTAGTAGTAGTAGTAGTAGCATCAGTAGCAGTAGTAGTAGTAGTAGTAGCATCAGTAGCAGTAGCAGAAGATTTATCACTTACGCATTGAATTACTGCAAGACATTCGGGTTGCCATGTGGTTACCCGATAAAATTTGATTGGTTCCGACACCTATAATGAACCAATAAAACTCCCTTCTTATCCAGCATTCATGCAGTTATCATGATTGCGGTTGTTTCACATTAATACAAAACCTTAAAAGGGCGAAAGAGGGATTAATTTTGTTGACATTAGCCACGAGGTTAGTATTTAACACACAGGAATCATGAATTTGAATGCAATTAATACAGCTCAAGAGTATCGAGTGTTGTTTTCACGGTTTGCCGATATGCAAACGTCTCTGATAAACATAAACACGTCAAAAATGAAATATAGTGTTTGTGCACCGTAAACATGGTCAATTAAAAATAAAAAGAACAATGCTTAAAAGGCAATTCGTCTCAAAGTCAACTCGTACCTTGGTCAACTCGTTCCAATTTTTGTCAACTCTCACCGTGGTCAACTCGTACCGCATTCAAACTATTCAACTTTTAACATTTGTCTTTTTTGTCACAATTGTCGAACCCTTGACAGACACCAACCACAAGTGTCAATTTTCACCAATCCTTTCTCTGCTTCATACATATCTGCAGCAGACAACTTGCTTAAGAAAGAGACGTTAACTCTGACAAGCTTATGCTCAAATAATTCAAGTGAAAACATTAAAAGGAAAACAAACATTGTCTCTATTCGTTTGACTTATAAGCTGATCATCCTACACCTATTTCTGGATATCGTGTACGGGTTTACTTCGGGTAGGTACAAGTTGACCAAAAAGCAGGTACGAGTTTACCACAACTGGTTGGTGTTCACCACTGAACGATTTGACCGGCATTCAGAACAAGATTATTGATTATTATATTTAACCGTCACACAAATCTGAAAAATAACGCAATGTATTACAAACACAATGACTGTCAAGATAGTCTCAACTCTTACAGTTAACAGATAACTGGTGTACACGATTAATATACTGACCAAATGAAATAACACAATATTCAAACCAGATACGACTGGGTTTCAAAATTCAACATTTTGATTGCATGGCAAGCCAACTTAGTACAAATAATTTGACTAAACCAGTGAATTCTGAGCAATTGTACTTAAAGCAAAATGCACATTATGTCTAAAAGTGTTTTAAGGCTAATTTCTGGTATGAACAATCTTCACATAAACAAAGCATCTGGTAAACCTTCAGATATTAATAGCATAATGCAAATAATGAGTATAATGTTATGTATTATGGAAGAAATAGAAAAACTAATGCAAGTATAAACCATGGTTTTTCTATTTTATAGCTGTTGCAGTGTTCCCAGCTTGAACATCATCTTCTGTGTACATATCTGAGTCAGAGCCAGCTTGCACGACCTCTGTTGTGGACATCCGTGTTAGAGCCAGCATGCACGTCCTCTGTTGTGGACATCCGTGTTAGTGCCAGCTTGCACGTCATCTGTTGTGGACATCCGTGTTAGTGCTAGCTTGCACGTCATCTGTTGTGGACATCTGTGTTAGAGACAGCATGCACGTCATGTGTTAGGACATCAGTCAGAGATAGCTTGCATGTCATTTCTTGTGGACATTAGAGTCAGAGCCAGCAAGGACAATCTCTGTTGTGGATATATGTCTTAGAGTCAGCTTACACGCCATCTATAAAGCAAGCTTGGACACCTTCTGTTGTGAACATCCGTGTAAGAGCCAGCTTGCGAATAATCTGTTGTGGACAACCGTTTCATGAAAGAGCATTCACAGAGACTGGACAGATTGGATGCCCATAATGAGCGATTGACTGCTTTGGCGTAGCAGAATAGTCTTCTGGAGAGACTTGTTGAAGAACTGACCTCTAGAGGAAGTTGAACTGTTGGAATCATTGTATGTCTTGTAAAATTGGCTGGTTTGTTTTATGCTATGTTATTATAAGCGGGGAAAACGGTAACAACTTGTTATGGTGATGCTAAAAGAGGCATGAAACTTCATTCAGTTTAGTAAACTATTCATTAATTTGCAAATTAATGCCAAAGGCGCAGGGATATAAAATTGGCTTTGTCCGTCAGTCCGTCTGTCACAAAACTTAAGGGCAATATATCTCAGAAACTATATAATATATCAACATAAAACTTTATAGGTTTAAAGATATCAATGAGGATAAGTGCCATGCTTTAGAACCATAACCATTCACTTTCTTAAATAATAGTTATTGCCCTTAGTTGTATTTGTACGATGGAACTTTTCATGGCCATATGTCAGATATGATACAACATTTCAACATGAAACTTCATGGGTGTGTAGAAACCAATGGGAAGAAGTGCCATGCACAAGAACCATTACCCTTCACTTTGTTAACTAAGAGTGATTTTCCTTTGTTGTTTTTGTATGATGTAACTTTTCAAGGCTATATCTCAGATAGGCTACAAGATTTCAACATGAAAATTCATTGGTGTGTAGATATCAATGAGGAGAATTGCAATGGCAATTCATAAAAGCAATTACCATAAACTAAATTATTACCAATACATTATAACCCTAGATTTAATGATGATACTGTATATCACGGGATTTGCACCGATTCATAAACAAAGTTTATTTGGCGGGGAATATTAATTCAACGAATTTGCTTGTTTATGTATATATTTTGTGTGTAAATATGTTTTACTTATTTCAAATTAACTTTTTCTTAACAAAGTCTGCTCTGAATTGAATAGACACTGTCAGTCAACTTGGAAATAGTCCTTTGTATTGGCAATAAGATACTGTTACTGTTCTGAAAATAAGTTTAAATAAGTATCTCTTTCTGATTTTACTCTTTGTTTAGATTGACACGGTGACTGTAATACGATGCAACCTTCAGTTATTCCTATTGTTGAATAAAAATATTGTTTCATTAAAATATATTTTGTTGGATAGTGTATATGTTGTATCAGTGGCACAAGGATCATGGCGATACCGGATGCAGGCTTGTGCTATACGCTGGTAGGGGGGGGGTCAAATCGACGTCTGATTTTGTGTAAAGCAAGAGCTTTTTTTCAAACGTTGTAGTTGATCAAAATCCAAGTTTTTTGTACACAATATGCAATGCTTAAATAATTTAATGCCTGATGCATAAAATTTTATCGTTAACAATTTTCTAGTAATATGCATATATTCCATGCACAGCACTGTTTAAATGAAAAAAATATCCTCAATTAAATCTTAATTCTTGTTTCTGTTGCGTGTAACTTTTTAAAATGTTAAATTATTCCGTTGACCAAGGTTGAGCTCTACTCAAAGTGTCTTTATATTCCCTTAGAGTCAATTTAAATCGTGATTAGGCCATTATTAAGACAAAGGGAACTATTATTCCAACCAGACCACTTTCAAGTACATGCGAATACTATTCTATCATGTTAACAATTGGTCCGAAATGTGACACTCCGTTGCACTATTTATTAAATGTTTTGCTATTGAGAACAAAAGTTTTCGGTTACAATTAACATGACGTATGTAAACGCTTTACAAATAACGTATGAATTTCAATGCGTTCAATAGACAGTACAAATACAATCGATTATCGACAAAGACAAATAACTTACTGATTAAATTTAATTCGAATCATGTAATAATAAACTAAATCGAATCATTATATAATTATTTTTTTAACTATTGTTGTTATTTGCTAAATGGTTCAAGATTTCTGGGGCAGGTATGTAAGAATACATCATAGTTTTGACACAAAAGGACGAACCGGAGATCTGATTTGTCATTTTTTTTAATGCGAATGTTGCGCTTGGTCTTTGGGGGATAATGCGAGAAAATAATACGCTTATTACACGCAATACATTGTTGTCCGTGAAATAAAACCATATTCTTATTTCAACTATGTTTAAGGTTCATTTTGATGGTGTATATTTGCTTTATCATACCACTACGTTAATATTAACTTGATACAAAGGTGCCTGATATATATTTTCAATATCAGCTAAGGAGTCGTTTATATGAGTCAAAGTGCAGAGGTACATCAAATAATTCGAAATTAGCTGTAGAGGTCATTATGTTCGGTATTTAAAAAAAAAATAAAAAAAATAAAAACAATACGATTATTCAAGAAAAAAGGTACCAATACGTAATATATTTTACGCGCGAAAATCAACAAAGACAGCAAAAAGACATTTACAAATATCAAGCGCAAGTGCTCTTTATGAACTCGTCAAACGTCAAACAATATATTCATTCCCGCTAAAAATACTGCGTCGTAACTATTATATTTTATTATTCCTTTAAAAGGGGCGGGGACATTTGGGAATGATAAACAGAATAACAGGTTACTGCCCCATCGTTTTGTAGAATATAAAAGTATGAACTATTCTGTATTATATTTCCTTCGATTGTTCAATCGCACGACGTTATCTTGGCAAAAATGCCGTTTTCAACGTCAAATGATGTCACGTCAGTAAAACACAACCAGGGAATGCGCAAGAAGGCTCGCACAAAGCAAACATAATTTAGTATCTCTATAACAAAATTAATGATAATCGAATGACAACTAGAATCAGGTCTTATGGTTCTTATAATCAAAATACTCCTACGATCACATTCTTCACGGAAACTGTGGAATGTAAGAGTGTGATGTATGTGCAGAATAAGATCTTAATTTCACATAAGTTGGCAGTGAAATACTATTTTTAATATCACTTGAACTGCGTCATGCGAAATTCGGTCTTATGCCGGCCAGCGTAGCTCCATACCAGTCTGCAAAGTCGCTTATGACATAAGGCCCATTTTCGCATGACGTTGGTCATTTCTGAACATAGCGTCTGACTACCCTCATCACTGAGATCAATACTTGAGCTAAAGGTAAGTAAAACGTTTATAACATGTTGTCAACTTTTTATTTAATACTATATACGGGTTTATAAATATTGTACTCATACGCATGTACATAGTTAAGTTTGACTTAGATGGACAAATTGATACCTACCAACATATGCATGTTTGGTCAATATTTTTTGTAAAACAATGACATGATATACCCCCACCCTTCATAGACAATAGTACATATATTGTACTTTAAACAAAAGCACCGTGTTACACAACATAAATGCATATACATACAAAAATAAAATATAATCAAAGTAAATACATCTATTTCCATCTCCTACTAACATAAAACGAATGTAATGACCACACATGTACATAAATTTATCATCATTTACTCTTTTAGAACCGCATTGATGCCCGGAAGTTGTCGGGTGCATGCGCCGTTATCGACTTCCCACTTCGCCTACTTTCACTTTCTCCACCGCCACGAGAAAGTGGACAAACGAGAAACGGACATGAGTGTTCTTGTATAAACATAATGCTTTTCAAACAAGCAATGCTAAATAACCGTTGATTAGGTTTCAAATAATTACGTATCTGTACAAGAAATAAATAAAAAAAACATGTTCGTTTAGTTTAAACGTCTTTTTTTAGTTCGATTGCATCGAAAGCCTTAGGCTTATCGAAATGTTTTGAGAGTCTGTCTTCCTGGGTAGAACCAGTGCTTGGTTACAATATATTTGGTAGGATTCGTTAATGCTAGCTGATAATGACGAAAGGTCGCCGTGGCGTAGTGGATATGGTGTCCGCCTACCGAACGAGAGGTCACGTATTCAATCCCCACAGTGGGAGAGTTCTTAAGATCTCCCCTCAAGACACATAGTACTGGTTTTCGACTCGAGAGCGTTTCAATAAGCCTAAGGCTTTCGATGATTCGAGCTAAAAAAATCGTTTTAAAACTTATGTTACCTGATGATAGAAGGCATCCTCCTTCATTCTGTCGTCCTTTCTTCTCTCTAAGTGTGAATCAATGATTCCTGGACTAGAAACAAACGAAATTAAACACAACTGTTCCAGCTTGATATGTGTCTGTTTATATATGAACAGTCAATGTTGTAGTTGCTTTATTTTAAGGATGTTTTTTTTTTTAAATGTGTCATTCTTTGTGTCCGCTGTATGTCTAGTAATCACACAAATTAAAATCTTATGCCTCTGAATTAAAACGCAAGCGTTGTAGACACAAACATAGACTTATTCCAGAATATTGACTTACTTTATGGAATTTACTCGTACACCTAGATGCCCAACCTCTGTAATAAAACATGCATATCTTTACCAACAATGCTATTACTATTTTTGCTAACACATAACTATGAAGTTGGAAAAGCTAAATCGTCTGATCACATAAACTTATTCGAACATTGTATTAAATTCTGCAAGAGTATCTTGCACTATTGCATTTTATGCCCCCTTCTTCGAAGAAGAGGGGGTATATTGTTTTTGGCCTGTCTGTCATTGTGTGTGTCATTGTGTGTGTCTGTCCCAAAACTTTAACCTTGGTCATAACTTTTGCAATATTGAAGATAGTAACTTCATATTCGGCATTCATGTGTATGTCATGGAGCTTCACATGTTGAGTGGTGAAAGGTCGTGGTCAAGGTCATCCTTCAAGGTCAAAGGTAAAATATATGGGTCAAAATCGATGAAAAGGGGGCTTAGTGTTTCTCAAACACATTTTTTTTTTCATAGTTACAACAGTAGACATGTGTCCGTAGTCCTCGGATGCCCTCATATTCCACATTTGTCTAAACCGACAATAATGTAAAAAGTTAAAAATCAAAACAATTATGTTTGCGAAGTTTCATCACTGCATATGCAAGATATTTTGAGTAACGTATGACACATAGCACTGAGAGTCACGTTTTAACTTAACAAGGGAAATAACTCTGTTTATGTAAGATACAACCGATTCAAAACGACCGGACAATCGCAAGCTCTGTGTTTCACCCCCTCTAAAAGAAGGGATTAAACAGCCATTTTCTGCTTGAAATCGGTATTATTTAAAAAAAAAATGTATTAATATGAACCTGTAATAAATGTCAATTTAAACAAAATTTAAGTTTATATATTTTTAAAATGCATATTACCTCGGGCAAAACATTTGGTGAACATGTCCAGTGCAGCCTTCGTCATACAGTAGACGCCTTGCGCCTCAGACTGAAATGAAATTAGGATCGTTCTGGAGAAACCGGGCAAAATGCATGTGCGTAAAGTGTCGCAGCAGATAAGCATGTGCATGGTTCAAGGGAAGTATATTCTTAGCTAAAATCCTGTTTAGGCAGAGAGTGTCGTCCCTTATTTAGCCTGTACGGACTACACAGGCTAATATGAGATGACACTTTACGCACATGAATAAAACACCGTTTTCCCAGAGCCTGGCTCAAACACACGTTTATTTGGCTTTTGTTATATTTTAGCTATTTTATTGACCTTCACCAAAATATCACACACATGCTTTACAAAGCCTCGATAAAGGACGCTTCCATGATGGGAGTTTCTGCGCAATGGCATACTTTGCTCTATCGAGCTTATAGATAGCTTAAGTGACTGTGGCATTGACCTTGACCCAGCCGCGGCGTTTGCCAAATGCAGCACGGTCTCGCTGTAACGTGTATCTATGTGTGAATTTTTATTGCAAAAGACATAAAGGATCACATTTTTAAATAGCATTTCTTTTCACAAGCATATGAAGATAAGGCTACCATTTGTCACATTGAAGTGTGAATAATGTTATTTGTCAAAAACGCGGTATCCGGGAAAATCACATACGCATATGATTTGATTATATATAATTAATTACTTATGTATATAAAAATGGTAAACGCCATCACGAAATGTAAAGTTCATATGAAAAAGAAGATGGTGAAAAACTCAGCGTTTGTTTTCCTTCTTTAGCACAGGAGCCTTATATTCACTCCTTCCCAAAGACGAATTGATATGAGATGATACAATATCACCAAATATTTAGCTAACCATTGACATGTTTCCTCTTTCTCAGTTAAAAAAAAATATATTATTCATTACAAATTATAATTTTTTAAAAAGCCCTGAAACTGGTTCTTACCGCGTTCACACTGGCAGAACTGGAGTTGTTGATAATACAACCTGAAATAGCCATTCTATTTAAAATTTGAACAAGTCTTATCAGCACGAGAACTGTCTAGTAGCAGTCTCTTTCTGGGAAAACTTGACTTAATGCATGTGCTCAAAGTGTCACCCCGGATTAGCCTGCGCAGTCCGCACAGGCTAATTAGGAATGACACTTTCCGCCTAGACCGGATTTTGCGTTGAAATGATATTTTCTTTTAACGAAAAATTCTATTAAAGCGGGAAGTGTCGTCCATAATTAGGATGTGCGGACTGCTCAGGCTAATCTGGGACGACACTTGACGCACATGCATTAAGCCCAGTTTTCCCAGAACGAGGCTCTTATTCATCCATGGTTTTACGTGATCCAGGATGTTTTCCTAGTTTTTCTTGTTTTTTTGAGACAGTTACGAGTCCGTTGCTTGGGTACAACCAGTACTTAGGAGAATCAGCTTCTTTGGAAAGAGATCATTAGAACTCTTATCGAGTATGGATCGAGTTCACGACCTCCCGATTGCAAGGCGGACACTTCAACCAGTGCATCACTTCGGCATATGCCAATCTTTTAAACAGTTGGGACCAACATTCAAACAATCGTTAAGACGGTCAGACGTTTAGCATGAACTTACATCTCATTTTTTTTTTTTATTTAAGATTTTTACAATATATGTTAATAAGCCCGCTTCTTTTATACCTAATGATAAAATATGACATTTCTGCAGTGAAATAACAGCAGTGAAAAAAAACAAATTTGTNGACGTCTGATTTTGTGTAAAGCAAGAGCTTTTTTTCAAACTTTGTAGTTGATCAAAATCCAAGTTTTTTGTACACAATATGCAATGCTTAAATAATTTAATGTCTGATGCATAAAATCTTATCGTCAACAATTTTCTAGTAACATGCATATATTCCATGCACAGCACTGTTTAAATGAAAAAAAATATCCTCAGTTAAATCTTTGTTCTTGTTTCTGTTTCGTATAACTTTTTAAACTGTTAAATTATTCCGTCGACCAAGGTTGAGCTCTACTCAAAGTGTCTTTATATTCCCTTAAAGTCAATTTAAATCGTGATTAGGCCATTCTTAAGACAAAGGGAACTATAATTCCAATCAAACCACTTGCACGCACATGTGAATACTATTCAATCCTGTGAACAATTGGTCCGACATGTGACACTCCCTTGCACTATTTATTAAATGTTTTGCTATTGAGAACAAAAGTTTTCGGTTACAATTAACATGACGTATGTTAACGCTTTACAAATAACGTATGAATTTCAATGCGTTCAATAGACAGTACAAATACAATCGATTATCGACAAAGACAAAAACACTTACTGATTAAATTTAATTCGAATTATGTAATAATAAACTAAATCGAATCATAATATATTTATTTGTTTAACTTTTGTTTTTGATTTGTTATATATTTCAAGATTTCTGGGGCTGGTATGTAAGAATACATCATAGTTTTGACACAAAAGGACGAACCGGAGATCTGATTTGTCAATTTTATTTTTTAATGCGAATGTTGCGCTTGTTCTTTTGCGGAGAATGCGAGAAAATAATATGCTTATTACACGCTTTACATTTTTGTCCGTGAAATAAAACCAAATTAGGAATATTCTTATTTCAACTATGTTGAAGATTCATTTTGATGGTGTAAATTTGCTTTATCATACCACTACGTTAATATTAACTTGATACAAAGGTGCCTGATATAAATTTTCATATCAGCTAAGGAGTCATGTATAAGAGTCAAAGTGCAGAGGTACATACAATAATTCGAAATTAACTATAGAGTCATCATTTCCGGTAATTTTAAAAATGATTAAGATTATTAAACAAAAAAGGTACCAATACGTTATGTATTTTACTCGCAAAAATAAATAAAAAAACATCAAAAAGACATTTACAAAAATCAAGCGCAAGTGCTCATGATTAACATTTCAAACGTCAAACAATATATTCATTCCCGCTAAAAGTGCTGCGTCGTAACTATTATATGTTATTATTCTTAAAAAGGAGCGGGAACATTTAGGAATGATAAACAGAATAACAGGTTTCTGCCCCATCGTTTTGTAGAATATAAAAGTATAAACTATTCTTAATTATATGTCTTTCGATTGTTCAAAAATGACGTTTTCAACGTCAAATGCTGCAGGGGTCGTATTCCAGAAGCATCTTAAGCTAAATTTTATTCTTATCCTTAAATTGGGAAAATGTCTTAAGTGTTTCTTTTTATATTGCAATAGTTTGGCATCAAGATTTACATGGGAATAACATAATTATGTCCATGTTATTTTAGAAATACCAAACATGTGTTTCCTTATTAAGTTAAGGAAATACAAAACATTGTAATTTTGACCTTAAGTGAAATTATTTTAGAAATGACTTAAGATGTTTATGGAATACCACACCAGGGAATGCGTAAGAAGGCTCGTAAAAATCAAACATTATTTTTTATTTCTTTAATTAAATTAATGATAATCGAATGACAAATAGAATCTTATAATCAAAATACTCTTACGATCACAGTCTTCACGGAAACTGTGGAATGTGATGTATGTTAAAGTTGAAGTTGCGGTTTAAAGTCTGCTTCGATATGCATCTTCAGCCCACTTCGACATTAACCCCCCGATCACTGAGATTTAAGTCGTCCGTTTACATATGGCGCACCAGGCATCCACGGCACATTGACTTATTTCCCTTACAGGTACCCATTTACACACCTGGGTGGAGCAAGCGTGGGATTAATTTTTTGCTCAGAAAAATCCAGTGCCCCGAGTGGGATTCGAACCAGGGAACTCTCGATCCCTAGACAAGCACCCTACCACTAGACCACTGTCCCCACGTATGTATGTGCAGAATAAGATCTTAATTTCACATTAGTTGGCAGTGAAATACTATGTTTAATATCATTTGAACCGCGCCATGCGAAATTCGGTCTTATGCCGGCCAGTGTAGCTCCATAACAGTCTGCGAAGTCGCTTATGACATAAGGCCCATTTTTCGCATGACGTTGGTCATTTCTGAACATGGCGTCCGACTACGCTCATCACTGAGATCAATACTTAAGCTTAACATAAGTAAAACGTGCATCACATTTTGTCAACTTTTATTTAATATGATCTCCGTGTTTATAAATAATGTTCGCATACGCATGTACATAATTAAGTTTGACTTTGAGGGGCAAATTGATACCTACCAACATATTCATATTTGGATAATATATTTTGCAAAACAATGACATAATATACCCCCACCCTTCACAGACAAAAGTAAATACGTTGTACTTTTAACACCGTGTTACACAAAATAAAAGCATGTATATACAATAATAAAATACAATCAAAGTAAATAGATCTATTTGCACCTCCCATTAACATAGAAAAAATGGAATGAGCACACATGTTCATAAGTTTATCATCATTTGCTCGTTTAGAACCGATGGCAGGAAGTTGTCTCGCGCATGCACCGTTATCGACTTCCGACTTCGTCTACTTTCACATTCTTCACCGCCACAATATTTCTGCCTCCGTCCACGAAGAGCGTCTGACCGGTTATGAAGCTGGCGGCATCTGACGCTAAGAACGCCACCGCCTTGGCGCAGTCGATGGAACTTCCGGTTTTCCCGAGGGCACTAACCCGGCGTTGGCGGCAAGCCACTGCAGGGAAAAATGAATGCGATATCAGATACTTGACTTATTTGCAATTTTATGCATATTTATTAATTTATTTATAAATGTTTTCTAGTAGAGCCACATACAATAATTAAAGTATACATGAATATAAATTTATAAAGATACAATATAATGATTCATTGGAATAAAAGCAAATTTGAATAACTTTTATCGGCCCCGATGACCTTGAATTTAATTCGACTGTGTTTTTAATTTGCGCGGTTATATTGTCTATGATTATTTTTTTCTTTCGCCAGCAAAAAGGAATGGAATTTGTATTGTATGAAGACCTCGTATACACGTTCACCATGTTTGCTTCAACACACGAAAGAGGTCTGTGTTTCTTCGAGGCTTTGAAATATGCATAGGCAGCACTGTTATAGTTGGCATGGTGTCCGTCAATATCTTTCAAACGACACTAAGCATTGGTTCTACCCAGGAAACGGACATGCGTGTGCTAGTATAAACCTAATGCTTTCAACACAAGCAATGCTAAATTACCGGTGTTGCATCGAAAGATTATCGAAATAATCTTTAATTCGTGTTCCTGGGTGGAACCAGTACTTTGTTCCTATACTTGGAAGGATTTGAGCCTCGTTCTGGGAAGCCGGGCTTAATGAATGTGCGTAAAGTGTCGTTCTAGATTAGTCTGTGCACCCCACACAGGCTAATCAGGGATGACACATTCCGCCTAGACTGAATTTTCGCTAATAAGAGACTTCCTTTAAACGAAAAATACCATAAAAGCGGAAAGTGTCGTCCCTGATGTGCGCAATGCACAGGCTAATCTGTGTCAAATCTTTACGCACATTCATTAAGTCCCGTTTTCCTAGAGTGCGACTCATATTAGCAATCACAGCTGTAGTTTTTTTTTATGTTTCATTACAGAAAGGCATTACTTTTAGTCCGTTTTATATCTGTTTATGTGTAAAGATTTGAGATCTAATGCGTCTGAATTAAAACGCAATCGTTATACACACACACATCACTAAAATAGTTGTTTATTAACAGACTAATGCCAATCAAATAAACCATATACATTTCGCGTGTAGTATTTAACGACAACACATTCAACATGTTGAGATTATTTATTTTACATTTTGAACTTTTTAAACGTTGATTATTCTAAACTGAAATACGGTAACATTTAATTCGTTTTCGTTCATTTAAACCGTGTTAGAATAAGAGCAAAGTGGAAAGTTTTAATTTTGCCAAAAAAGGTAATAAAAGGTAATAAAGATAAGAATCACAAGTTCTTGGCGTGATTCAATCTTCAATTAGGTTCACTTTCAAAATCAATAATAGTATTGTATTACAATTGGTTACTTAATTTAAACCTTTTGATTTTAGTGTATTTCTACACGGTCGTTATGTACATGCAACGACACACGTTCTCACAATGCAAGCAATACTCAAATATAGACTTACTTTATAGAATTCACTCGTACACCTAGGGGCCCTACCTCTGTAATAAAACATGCACATCTTCATCAACACTGTTATTGTTATTTGTCAGTACACATATCTATAAAGGTGGAAAGGAAAACTATCTAATTAAACATGGTATTCAATTCTATATTTTAAAATTTCACAAAGTATCTTTATTGCATTTTTCAACTGTAGACACTTGTCCGTATTACACGATTGCCCCCTCCCTTATTTCACGTTTGTCTTAAACCTATAATAACGTAGAGAATAAAAATATACAAAAATACCATGGTGTACAAGTTCACATGATGTTTAATATGTTTGCGAAGTTTCATCACTATATGAGCAATACATTCTGAGTTACGCGCGACACCGATAAAAAGACAGTTATAGTTTATCTAAGAAGGGAAATATCTCTGGTATGTTAGAAACAACCGACCCAAAACGGACGGACAAGGGCAAATTCTACCCCCGCTTGCCAATAGGGCTATTCAAATTCTACCCCGCTATGCCAATAGGGCAATTCAAATTCTATCCCCGCTATGCCAATAAGGCTATTCAAATTCTACCCCCGCTATGCCAATAGGGCTATTCAAATTCTACCCCCGCTGTGCCAATAAGGCTATTCAAATTCTACCCCCGCTATGCCAAAAGGGCTTTTCAAATTCTACCCCCGCTATGCCAATAGGGCTATTCAAATTCTATCCCGCTATGCCAATATGGCTATTCAAATACTATCCCCGCTATNTCTACCCCCGCTATGCCAATAGGGCTATTCAAATTCGACCCCCGCTATGCCAAAAAGGCTATTCAAATTCTACCCCACTATGCCAATAGGGCTATTCAAATTCTACCCCCGGTATGCAAATAGGGCTATTCAAATTCTACTCCCGTTATGCCAATAGGGCTATTCAAATTCTACCCCCACTATGCCAATAGGTCTATTGAAATTATACCCCCGCTATGCCAATAGGGCTATTCAAATTATACCCCCTGCTATGCCAATAGGGCTATTCAAATTCTACCCCCGCTATGCCAATAGGGCTATTCAAATTCTACCCCCGCTATGCCAATAAGGCTATTCAAATTATACCCCCACTATGCCATTAGGGCTATTTAAATTCTACCCCCGCTATGCCAAAAGGGCTATTCAAATCGATTTTCGTCTGTGAAAATTTGTATTTTTGTTCAAAATGTAGGCATGACTATGAACCCGTAAGAAATGTCAAAGTTTAAACATTATTAAAATGTTTAATTTTTAAAATGCATGTTACCTCGAGCAAAACACTTGGCGACCATGTCCAGTGCAGCCTTTGTCATACAGAAGACGCCTTGCTCCGCAGACTGAAATGAAAAATATTTGAGCGTCTCTCTTGGAAAACCGGACTTAATGCATGTGCGTAAAGTGTTGTCCCAGATTAGTCTGTGCAGTCTGTAGAGGCTAATCAGGAACGGCACTTTCCGCTTTTATTGTATTTTTGATTAAAGAAAGTCTCTTGTTAGCGGAAATCCAGTTTAGGCGGAAAGTATCGTTACAGATTAGCCTGTGCGAACTACACAGGCTAATCTGAGAGGACACTTTACGAACATGCACTTAACCCCGAGAACAAAGTGAGGCTCAAATACATATTAATTGGGCTTTATTAACATTTAAGCTATTTTAGTAACTGTAATCAAAACACTACACATTTAATATAAAGCAAGAACTCGATAAACGACCGCTTCCGTAATGGAGGCTCAGTAAAATGACTTAATTCACTTTATTGAGCTCCAAGAAAGCTTAAGTAGCTTTTACTTTAACCTTGATCCAGCCGCGGCGGAGCCATATGCAGCGCGGTCTCGCTGTAACTGTATCTAAGGGTGAATTTTTAATTGCAATATATCTAAAGGATCACATTTTGAAATAACATTTTTCACACGCATATGAAGATAAGGCTATCGTTTGTCACATTGCGAGATAATCACAGAGGCATGTGATTTAATTATATATTACTCTATGTACCATAAGAGGGCGAATGTCATCATACAATTTAAAGAACCTGTGTTAATAAGATGGTGGATAACTCAGCGTGTGTTTCCCTTCTTCAGCACAGGATTTATATTTCTTCACCCAAAATAATTTATTTACAGGCCCGTATCCAGGAATTTTTGACTGGGGGGCCCAAATGGGGATGGTGCGGGAGGGGTAACCCCTCCCGAATAGATTTTTTTTATTTGGCACTGTTCAAGGTGAATTTTAATGCGTATAAAAACCTTATTTTGTGATATAAAATTATGGTATATTACAAGTTAATCAACATCTTTCTGAAGTCTAAGGATTTCAGAAATGTATGATGTTTGATGAAGAAGGAAAAGCAATCTTTGAAAATAAAAAACCTTTATTGAGAAATGTAACATAAAGTGTGACTATAGAGGAGGTTTGATTTCAAAGATAGAATACTATTATGGTAATATGTCAGTAACTGACATATACCCAAGTATTTTGTTTTTATTTGAAATCAAACCTCCTCTAAAGTTTCAAACTAAATCATAATAAAATGTTTATTATCTACAACACAGTTCGTCTAGAAATGTAACAAAAAGTATGACTCTAGAGGAGGTTTGATTTCAAAGAGAAAATGCCGTGATGTCTGGCATAGAGGCTGATGTCTTCTGAGGTATGTATACTGTCTGTGCCTTGGATCTGAGGCGGAGGAGTTGACCTGAAATCAGACAAATATAAATATATACCGGTATATATTTGCAAGAGTTAATTGGCAAAGAAATACAAACATACAAGACATAAATCCAAAATAGTTGATTATGGTGACATTTTACCTGATATCCACTACTGCGTCATACTTGATCAAACTTGGCTGAGAAATATCCTCATCAGTTTTTTGTTTTTTGTTCAGAAACGTCTCTAATGTTAACTGTTAACGTCATTTTAGAAGTAATAGAAAATATCATAAGTTATTTCGTATTGTTTTGAGTCACTGCCGAGTAAAATTAGCGCTAGGAAATATTTTGTCTACCTACCTTGTGTTTACCTATGAGAGCATTATCATAAAAGTGCCGCTGTTTTAGTTAATTGGCAAGAATTTGTCACCATTTAGGATAAAAAAGAACACCAACAATAGAAGGAAATGGAACATAGAAACTTACCGGTTTAAATTAGTGACGATTATCCATATCGCCTCTCTAATTGCTTCCAACATTAGTTGTCTTTCACAATTATTTACGTCAGTAATTTTCACACCTTCGACCTTCTGTATCAGTTCCATCCTTTCGCTGTTTCTCTTTCCTCGGCCAATCAAAAGACACAAACCATCGATAGATGAAGCATTGAACACAACGGGTAATTGACAGATCGGGGACGTGTGTACAAAGTGATAAGAAAACATAGCCTATTGGCTTATCTCCACTGGTGAGTTAATTAGCGCTAATCCCCTTGTGTATCAGGGGCAATAAAACCCATCTGCGCATTTGTATTGCGGGGCAGTGTACTATGGGCCCTTTCATGTGAGAAAAATTTGCAGTAGGCCCATTATTAAAAAAGTCATAACTCGACAGCCAGCTCGGGGGGGGGGGCCGGGCCCCTGGGCCCAGTGCCTGGGAACGGGCCTGATTTAAAATGATGCAATTTTCACAAAATGTAAATGTTATGTCGTAGGGTACAAATTATTCAGACTATTTATTTATTTTAATCTTAGGTTTTCATTATAAGTTTAAATACATCACTGGTCAAAGGGGAGCAACCTAACAGTTTAACCTTATGCATGATTTACTAACATTAGCGTTATCTAACCCTGACTCGTGATTCGTGATTCACGTGAACATAAATTTCAACTGTCATAGAATGTCGTATTTTTATTTGTTGGAGTAAAACTATATATTTACTCAGGTAAACAATCCCTTTTCTTTTACAGCTATTAAATAACATATTATTGTGGCATGTTTGTATTATTTGGTATTGATCGCAGTCATTATAATTAATGCGTTTATTGTATTTTGACTCGCCGTACCTATTCTACGTGTATTAGTATTGTTCTATCGTTTCCAAAGTAATATATTATTGTTCGTTTGTACAATGTATTTAATATTTGTCTCAGTGAAATCCTATACATTAACATCGAAAATACGATCTTCTGCAATAAAATCATTAACACTGCTTTTGCGTTTGGTAAATAAAATTACACGCAGAGAACGAATCCCGAAAGTTACCTTTGACATGATTCTTCTTTTTCAGGTTTGTTTATATATTATTCCTTAAAATGAAAGGCCTTGCCCTTTGTAAGTTAAGACAAAAAGCCGTGAAACTGGTTCTTACCGCGTTCACACTTGCAGAACTGCAGTGCTTTCAGTTGCAGCGAACGTTCGCCAATGATCGTTCGTTTCCGATTCGGTCTTATTGAACGATAAGTTCGGCGCGAACCTTTCAATATGGCAGCTCCAACAAAATTGATTGCGATTTTGATGGAGGAAATCGCTAATAACACAGAAAGTACTTAACCAACACAATACACTATGTTTATAATTCAATCCATTTTATATACTACCAAGACAAATGAAAAAATATCGAAGTTACACTTAAGTTACGCTGCACAACAACAACAACTTACTTGTCCGCCATCTTGGTTTCGCTAGCAAACTATAGCGAACTACCTCCCGAGACGGGTCGCTTCGGTTCGCGAACGTTCGCGGCGAACCGAGCGTTCAATAGCGAACTTTCGCGAAAGTTCGCTTCGGTTTGCGAACGTTCGCTGTAACTGAACGCACTACAGGAGTTGTTGATTATACAACCTGAAACACGAAAGCCAATATGCCAGCCATGCAATTTAAAATTTAACCAATTCTTATTAGCACGATCACTGTCTAGAACTTATATCAAACTTATATCAGACTTATATCAGTCTCTTTCTGTGAAAACTGGACTTGATACATGTGCGTATATTGTCGTCCCAGATAAGCTTGCGCAGTCCGCACGGGCTAATTAGGAATGTTACTAGACCGGATTTTAGTTGATGCACAGGCATTAAGCCCAGTTTTCCCAGAACGAGGCTCATATTTATCCGTGGTTTTACGCGATCCAGGATGTTTTCATAGTGTTTCTTGTTTCTTTGAGACAGTTACGAGTCCGTTTCTTGGGTACAACCAGTACTTAGGAGAATCAGCTTCTTTGGAAAGAGATCATTAGATCTCTTACCGAGTATGGATCGAGTTCACGACCTCCCGATTGCAAGACGGACACTTCAACAAGTGCATCACTTCGGCATATGCCAATCTTTTAAACAGTTGGAACAAACATTCAAACAATCGTTAAGACGGTCAGGTTTAGCATGAAATTACATCTCAAGTTATTTAAAATTTAAGATTTTTACAATATATGTAAATAAGCCCGCATATTGATTGGTACTCAATTCCCGAACCTTGTAATCTTTACCTTCTAAAATTACGTGTTGGTTATGTGCAATCTTTAAAAACCGAATGTCAGAATCCTAGAAATGGTTTCGCATATATTCCAATGTTTACCCTTGGTCTTGACGAGATGGGGTAGCGTCGCCTTTGCCATTGACACGTGGCAGCTCACGTTGTTGTCGAACGTGAGGTCATAGTCCACCTTGCTGACGTCCACGAGGGACATGTTGCACATGATCCCAAAGTTGTTGAACTGGAAACATGAACTATGAACTTGAAACATAAACTTTGAACTAGAAACATGAACTTCAAAATAGAAACATAAACTATGAAATAGAAACATGAACTATGAACTAGAAAGATGAACTATGAACTAGAAACACAAACTATGAACTAGAAACATGAACTATGAAAAAGAAATATGAACTGTGAACTAGAAATATGAACTATGAAATAGAAAAATGAACTATGAAATAGAAATATGAACTATGAACTAGAAAAATGAACTATGAACTAGAACATGAACTATGTACAAGAAACATGAACTATGAACTAGAAACATGAACTATGAACCAGAAACATTAACAATGAACTAAAAACATGAACTATGAACTAGAAACATGAACTATGAAACATGGGCTATAAACATGAACTATGAACAAGAAACATGAACTCTGAAACATGAACTAGAAACATGAACTAGAAACATGCACTATGAAAATGAACAAGAAACATAAAATATGAACAAGAAACATTAAATGGAAACATGAACTATGAAACATGAAGAAGAAACATGAACTATGAACACGAAACATTAATTAGAAACTTGAACTTGAAACATGACGGACATGACGTTACACATGATCCCCGAGTTGTTGAACTAGAAACACGTAATATGAACTAGAAATATGAACTATTAACTAGAAACATGCCCTTGACCATGAACTAGAAACATAAATTAGACCATGGACTAGAAACATAACTATGAACTAGACACATGAACTAGACAATAGACAAGAAACATAAACTATGAACTAGAAATATGAACTATGAACTAGAAACAGAAACTATGGACTAGAAATATGAACTATGAACCAGAAAAATGAACTATGAACTAGAAACAGGAACTAGCCTATGAACAAGAAACATTAACCATGAACTAGAAACATGAACTAGACCATGGACTAGAAACATGATATGTGAACTAGAAACATGAACTAGACAATGTACTCGAAACATGATCTATAAACTAGAAACATGAACTATGAACTAGAAACATAAACTATGAAGTAGAAACATGCACTATGAACTAGAAACATGAACTTTGAACGTAAACAATGAACTAGAAACATGAACAATTTACTAGAAACATGAGCAATGAACTAGAAACATGAACTCTTAACATGCACTCGAAACATGAAATATTAACTAGAAACATGATCTAGAAACATGAAATATGAACTAGAAACATGAACTCAAAACATGAACTATGAAATCAAAACATAAGCTCTGTAAATGAACTCGAAACATGAACTCTGAACATAAACATGAGGCCGAAAAAATGTATCTACATTATAAAATGAGAACTACATTTAACAATGCTCTACACTTTATCGGTAGCGTTTTTGTATTAGTTAGGCAGTTTTACGATTATTTTAATTGTTTTCTTTAGACACTTCAGAGGCACTTATGTGATAATGAAATATTTGTACAACAAACAAAAAACGGGTTAACACAAGAACAGTTTGAAAAACAACATAATGTCGTCTTATATAAATATCGATCAATGAATATGGGCCTACTTCATACGCCAACATATTATCGAGGTGTCAATGCGCATTTGTTTTAAGCACATGCATCACTTTAAATTTGAGCCTCGTTCTGAGAAAACTGGGCTTAATGTACGTGTGTAAAGTGTCATCCCAGATTAGCCGACGGGGACGACACTTTCCGTATAGACTGGATTTTCGTTTAGAAAAGACTTTTTTAAACGAAAAATACAATAAAAGGTGAAACTGTCTCCCCTGAATTGCCTGTGTGGACAGCACCAGCTAATCTGGGATGACACTTTACGCACTTGCATCAAGCCCAGTTTTCCC
>VMBQ01008093.1:0-39829 GCA_007657795.1 Dreissena rostriformis
TGTAGGATCATGGAGATGCACACTGTACACCAGCATGTCTACATTATTGGGTGTAGGATCATGGAGATGTACACAGTACACCGGCATGTCTACATTATGGGGTGTTGGCTCATATACTCTGTGACTACTATATATATACAACATCAACTATGTCTTTGAGGTTATTACATCAGGTGACTGACAGAAAATGTACTTTATAACATGACTTACGCTCCAGGAGTGAAATAACGTAATGCTCAATTTTGTTTATTACACGGGTGTTATTTCACTAGTTATATAACTATGCAAATTAGCCGAATCACTTAAAAGATATTCATACGCGCTGTCAAAGACAAGGTTACAATATACTAAATCTTTTTGGAGTGCAATGCTTTACTCTCTAAAAACATGAACATCATTTATAAGAAGACACAATTCTCTGCAGGGGCACTTGCCATGACTTTATTTTAGAATGTTTCTTTGTGCGTGTGGTAGGGAAAACATTTATGTTTAACAGAAATTCACTCTTTTGCTTGAAGGTTGGAGACTACATGAGACTTTGACAGATGGCGGGAAACCCTCATCCACTGGTACGAAGCCGGTAAATAGATGGCCCTAAAACAGTGACCGCTGATTCGGGTCGAGTTCTTTCTTGCATAACGCATGACCTATCTTTGTTATTGTTTAAATCATTGCGTCTTGGAATGCTCTTTAAGAAAAGGTATGGTTATGGGGGTCTCTATACGCAAACGTTTGACTTTATTTTTTGTTAAAGTTATTGCTTTTACATTGAATTTGTGTAGGAAATCTTTTAGTATATTGTGACCTAAACTAACTTTAGGTAAAAAATGAAATATCATCTGCAAGTGCAAAATATGACTGGGAAAGCTGATTTTTGGTCATTTCTTAGCAAAAGAGAAGAAAATAAGTGCATTTAATGCATGAATTCAGATTATTTGACCTGGAATAGTTGTTTTTCAAGTTGACCTCCCACCCTTAATAAGGGCTAAATTGCTTTCCGACTTAAATTCAAAGGCATTTTGGTTGACCGTGTAGCGTTAATGTGCTACATGAAGTCAGAATTCAACGCCAGGGACTCCGCAATCCAGTAACGCAACAATAGCTTGTGCATAAAGCATGAACATTCAAACAGAGCCCCATTTCACCTACATGGAATGGCGGACATTTTTACAGTTTGAACAGTGCAGCAGATGCTTAACTGAACCAGCTTTCATATTTAGTACAATCATGCAAATAACAAGCTTTATCACCTCATATTATTCATAGAAATACACTTAAACTACATAAATGCATGTTTTTTTCTTCATTTTATATCTATTTCTATTGGGTATTTTGACTTTTTCAGGTAGAGGAATGTCTGCAACTAAGCCGAGGGCCACTGGATAAGGGTTGTTGATGGTAAAACAGGTAATAATACTAATTTATTACCATGTACACAGGCAAATAAGCATATTAATGATGCTTAAGGTGTGAAATACTGTCCTTATCAGTTTTGTGGTCACTCAAACTCTTGCCGTCGTGCAATTCCCCATGCAGTTTGTATCGATAATTCCACGTCCTGACACGTAAAGCTCGTGCTCTGTTGGCAGCAGAAGTTGGCACTCAACAGGTTTATCCTTGTTCCTGAGCATGTATGCAGTACAGCTGAGTTGATTTGCTACTTGTAACCTTACAATTAGCTTGTGTTTGGTACTGTTTTCTCACAATATGCTAACAGTCATGGTTCCGGCTTGAAAAGATGTCGCGTCCGACTTAAACATAGGATTGTTGTAGCGAGTGTCCCCTTCATCGTTTACCTTAGAGGGATCTTTTTGACAAAATTGGGCACTTTCAGCAACCAGTTTTGTTTTTATTTGGTAAATGCTTCTCTCATTCAGTGATTTAAGGGCAGTATTGACCTTATTCGCTTGTCTTTGCATACAGAGGTGACATGGATCAATGATGTTTGTTGTGTTGAGAATTCTGCGGGAAGCTGTGTCCCCAAAAGAAGTACTAGAAACCCCTTTCAGGAAGCCNATTATAACATGACTTACGCTCCAGGAGTGAAATAACGTAATGCTCAATTTTGTTTATTACACGGGTGTTATTTCACTAGTTATATAACTATGCAAATTAGCCGAATCCCTTAAAAGATATTCATACGCGCTGTCAAAGACCAGGCATTTACAACCGCAACTTGCTTACCCACAATGCACTTTTTTTTTACTGCGGAGTGCAGCTTATAGTTACACAACCATATAGGCTTATTCGTCCAGAACTACTTCTCATGCTCAGGTACACACAATGACCGCATTGCTGCTTCGTTATAGATATCGACCTTTCCTCTATATGGCACGGAGGGGAATACATGTGTGTTTTAAAGCATTTTGTTGGTCATGTTATAAATAGAATCTTGCATCGGAATCGGCAAGCCTCGTTTTTATTTTCATTTAGATGACTCGTTTAATAAATTCAATACAAAACGACCACTCATGCAAGATCCTATATTTATACTGTCTAGGTTGAAGAGTACTGCATGTCAAAATTGATACTTGTAGACACATGTATAAGTACACTTTACACTTACATATATACATTGAAACTTTAAAGCTCATTTGGACCTACTAGGTTCACATACAGTTATAAAGAAATGCTTGCAGTTAATAAGTTGATTGTTAACAAACAGATCTTACTAACTGTTTATAGGCGCATTAAAATTGCTACTGTACACTTAAATGTAAAATGACGCATGTACGGACATGTGGACGTACATTGTACAACCACAGGTCTAAATACGTTACTGGTTATGTACACATACATACGTAACATGTTTAAGTATGTGTTTTTATTCATATGAAACAGTACTCTGTACACGTACGGGTTCTCATATATACAGTATAGTAAATTCAAATTAAGAAACACATTTGTATGCCCGGAGATGTCGGGTCTGTTCGCTCAGTTGGTAGAGCACTGAACTAAACATCCGAGGATCGCGGGTTTGATCCCTGACCGGTCACAACTCGTGTACATGCATTAAGTTCAGGTAAACCAGCGTATCCGGAAAAAGTGTGCATTCGTTAACTGACCGCCGTAATATTCCTGGAAAAAATGTTGAAAACCGCGAAAAACACAACTTAAGAATCAAACAAATATGGTTTATATTATTAAGTTAAATTGTGAAGAATGTATACAGGGCAAGTACACAACTATATGAAACTATGTGTAAATTCACAATGTAGGGATAGTACTCGTTATCATCAGTTATCTTTTATCACGCAAGTATATCATTGGATTTAACAGTACTCGTTTTAGTACAAACACGCGGTTTACAAATCTACTTGATATAATGATGTTATCGAGACGATTTCACATGTTAATAGGCACTCACTGGAACATACATACAATATTATTTAAACGTGAATTGTCTTCATTACAATGAAAATAAATATCGTGTAAAATGATAATGTTATGACATATGTAACAACCAACAACGTTATTTACTCGTATTTTGCAAATATAAGGTGTAGTTAAAGTAATAGTAAATCCATTACAAGGACAGAGAAAGGTTAACGTGCTCTCAAACAAAATAATAAAAATGACGTGTCTTTTATACGCTTGTAACTAACTATTTACATCCATAAATGCCTGAACGAAATCCAGGTGTTATCGGTTGCTATTGGTTACGTGCTTCTATATGGATTACGAGAATAACCACTTCAGAATGAGTGCTCGTCGCGACACAAAGAAGGTGAGGTCCGCACACGTTATAACACGCAATTAAATATTTAAATGAGCTTCGTTCTGGAAATAAAAACTGGGCTTAATAGGTGTGCGTCAAATGTCAGCTCAGATTAGCCTGTGAAGTCCGCACAGGTTCATCAGGGAAAACAGTGTCCGCTTTCATGGAATATTTCGTCTTAAGGAAGTGTCTCTTAAACAAAAATCCAGTGAAGGTTGAAGGTGCCGTCCCATGTAAGCGTGTTCGGACTGCACATGCTAAAATGGGATGACACTTTACGCACGTGCATTAAGCCCAGTTTTATCCCACGAAACGGGCTCAATAGTGTACAAGTTCGATTTCTTGCGTCCGATATTACATGAATTTCCTTGTTCCCATCGAATGTTGATTCTCATGTTCCTATTTGATATGTGAGTTCCGCTACGATTCGTATGTTTCTCATTTACTCCAATGTCCCTATTTGTTTCGCTTGTGTCTTTTCCGATTCCATCGTTCCTATTTGATTCCAATCTTCCTATTTGATTCCCATGTTCTTATTTGATTTCCAATTTGAGTCCATTAGTGTATTTCTATTTTATTTGATTACTTTGTTCAGCTTTGGTGGCTTGTTTCTACTTTCATAGTATAACACGATAAGTTTAACTTGAATATTCCTTTGATATCTGAAGTCGATTTTAGATGTAGGTAAAAAGTATCGTGCATGATATTAATACTGATGTTTGAAGAAACCTAAATATTTACGTAAAGAACGGCTCAAATTCGTATTTTACCGATGGCCTACGATTAAAGCGCCAAGCCTCTTACATTGTTGTTTTCTAATTTGAGCCTCAAAATTAACATCTTTTTTAAAGTCTTAAATTATGTTTGAAGATATTATGTGTAAAAATCCGCTTCAACACTAACTAACCGTGTATTTACCGCTGAGGTCTCGATTGATTGCGAATGAATTTTTGTGTTGTAATCTATGCAATCTACAATAATGTAATATGTAAAATGAAATGTAAACATTATATACTCCGTTGATTTAACATATAACACGAAAGGCAACACCGACTTTGTAAGTAAAAACGCTTAGCTCGAACCAGTTGCTAACGGTTTACGCGCTTTACTATGATTCAGTTCACCATCATTGATTAAGCTAACAAGTACACCGATGTTTATCTCTTAAAAAGATGCAATTGTTTTCATTGTTTGTCTCGTTTATCCTCTCTCGGACGATGTCGAATGCTAAATGAAAATGAATGTACATGTATCTAATGTACCCGATACATGCAAAAAGTAATAAAAACAATTAAAATCCATCGCGAGATATTTACAGTGCTCTCGTGGGGTTCACATTGCTGTTTTTTTTTTTTTGCATTCCGGTATATTAGATACATTAATATCCGCTCATTATTTGGCATTTTTCGTTCGAAAAAAGCGAGAAAAACCGAGACAATCAATAAAAACAGTTGCATCTGCATAACCGATAAGCCTTGGTATACGTATTATCTAAATGTCTTTCGTAGGAGGAGCTAGAGGTCACAGAGGACATTGACCTTGTCAACTTCCATGACATAGATGGGTCACGTGCGCACTTCTCGTCCACGTTGGGGCTCGTGCTCTCGTGCATGGGTTGCGTGGTGGGCACGGGCAACATCTGGAGATTCCCGCGCATTGTTGCAAACAACAGCGACGAGACAGGTACGACATGCTGGAGTTTGTTTCCTTTTCAATGAATATATCACATTCACTGAGTACAAGAGTATTTAATAGTTCACCTTTCCCTTAAAAATCACCGTACAGTTACTGAAGTACTGGGATGCAGTGTAACACCACTTTTTCGAACAACGTTTATTAGAATTTATCGCTATATGTATTTTTACCCGGTCCATATTTTTTCTAATTTTCTTATTCGAAATCATTTCTATTTCGAACTAAATTTTTGGCCAAACGACGCTTTTCCCACCTTATTATAATTGTTTACTTAGAAGTTGCACCCAATGCAATATTTGAAAGATTGCGACGATTATTGATAATATGTTTAAAGGCTTAAGTAAAGATAACTGGCACATACATTTCATGCTTTTCTTATTTGCAAATTCGATGGTTTATACAATGAAAATACAGAACATTGAATACCCTCTAAAACAGACATTCCGACATTATGATCACAGTTACCTTTTAATGGAATTCCGATTGAAGTAAATAATTTTCAACATAATTCTTAATTTAATAATTATAACATACACCCATAGACATCGGTCAGTTCTCAACATAAGAAAGGTAAGTAGAGCAAATTTCTATGATTGTATCAACATCAAAAGTATACACACATCGTCCTTCCCAAAACTTCAATACCTTCAGCGTTTTGATCACTGTCCAACATCTATATAATTTAGGTGGACTGGTTTTTCTGATTGTCTGGGTGATCTTCCTGTTCCTGTGGTCCAGTCCAATTCTCATGCTCGAGTACGGAACTGGCCGATACACGAAGAAGGCCGTGCTCGGGTCTTTCCGTGAGTTCATCGGAGACAAACATATCTGGTGCGGGGCTTGGATCACCATGGTGACGTTCGCAATCAGGTGCGTATAGTTGTGAACAGTAACTCACGAGTCAATAATGTGCGTATAGTTGTAAATAGTAACTAACGAGTCAATAATGTGCGTATAGTTGAAAATAGTAACTGACGAGCTGGCTATACGATCTATATGAATCATCCTCGCCTGAGATTTGGCGAATGGTCATCATACAGGAACGGTTGGGTTCGGGAACGGTTTGGTTTTATCCGGATATTACGGCTTCCCTCGGATACTACGGTTTCCTCGCACATCAAAAGTTACAACCAAACTGATTACATGTCAATGAAAGCTAGACATCTGGAAATGTCAGCTATTATAGTAAATGAAACGTAGTTAAGTAAGAGTATTGGTGAAACAATCCGGGTCAGTAGTCGATCCTTAATTAAGGTGATAAACTTATGTCATAAACTTCGAAGTACACGCCGGTTCGATCTCCAGGTACATCTTAACTTATAATTTGTCTGTATGAAACCTAGGTGCAATGTACGAGGCACACCGTGCATAATTAAAACCATGTCTCGCAACTTGACCTGTAGGTCTGCCGTACCTTTCCTCCGTAAACTATCTGACCCAACTAACATGGTCGCGTTGACAGATTGTTAATATAGCACTTCACTAAAAAACTGTAACATTCTTGTCCGTTAAAAATATAACACGGAAGATCTAGTATGTCACATGTAAACGTTACATGTTTTATTATAATGTCTGGTCAACGAGACACACATATATATAAAAAGCCCTCTTTCTGAATTGACCATTGAATAAAAATGTATTAAAAATTCAGATATATCGTCGTAAGAGAAGATCTTTCGGGCGCTCGGTGTCGAAGTCCCAATGTCTTCTACTCTTAAAAAAAGTAGCAAACAGGTGCTCATTTTGTTGTTTGCTTTTAATTTTTGATATTCTGCGTATGTTGTTTATGGGTTGCCTTGCACCTATTGAATAAAGAAAACTCACGCGTTCTTTCACTTACCAGCTGTTTCTACTCGGTTGTTCTGGGCTGGTGTTTCTACTACTTCATCTACTACATCGGGCACGCACTTCCGGTCAAAGAAGACGAGGCGAGGGCGACCTTCAAAGATTTCGCGGAGGTGGGTCACTTACATCTTTTTAGTCGTTTAAGTATGAATGTTCGCGTGTTTTAATAAAGGCGCATCGGTAAGAACGATCAGTCCATTTTAAGAAAATTAAATACATCATATTTCATAATGTTGGTGTGATTGGTCAAATTAATATTTAAATCACGTGTAGTATTTGATTTAGTGTTTATATCATGTGACATTGACCGTCGTCTAGGATTCTATATCATGGTCATGATCTCGGATCATATAAGCCATGTTCTGGGAAAACTGGGCTTAATGCATGTGGGTAAAGTGTCGTCCCAGATTAACCTGTGCAGCCCACACAGGCTTATCAGGGACGACTTTTTCCGCTTTTATGGATTTTTTCGTTTAAAGGGAGTCTCTTCTAAAACAAAATCAAGTGAAGGAGGAAAGTGTGTTTGGACTTCACAAGCTAATCTGGGACGGCACTTTACGCACATGCATTAAGCACAGTTTTCCTAGAACGCAGCTCATGTGATTTGAATTTAAGCCGCTCATGTTCTCACTACCCCCGGTTTCAGGAGAGCCATTGGCCGGTACTGACGCACTTCCTGGCCATCCTCCTGTCCGGTCTGTGTGTGACGAAAGGCGTTAAGACGATCGAGAGGGTTAGCGTCGTGCTCGTACCGATGCTGCTGTTGATTGTACTGTTCACGTTCGTCTGGTCCCTCACCAGGAAGTTCGCGGACAAGGGCATCGAGTTCCTTTTTACGCCGCATTGGAGTAAAGGCCATCGTCATCGTCATCGACATCGCCATCATCATCAATATCATCATCATCATCATCATCATCATCATCATCATCATCATCATCATCAGCAGCAGCAGCAGCAGCAGCAGCAGCAGCAGCATCATCAACATCATCATCATCATCATCATCATCATTATCATCATCATCATCATCATCATCATCATCATCATCATCATCATCATCATCATCATAAACCTCATCATCACCATCATCATCAGTATCATCATCAGCATCATCCTCATCATCATCAACAATAACATCAACACCAACAACATCATCGTCATATTGACCCATCAATCAATCCTTCTATATAATCCATTTTCAAAAGTCGCCGTGGCGTAGTAGATATGGTGTCCGCCTATCGATCTGGAGGTCACGGGCTCGATTCCCACAGTGGGAGCGTTTTTTATATCTCCCCAAAGACACCAAGTACTGGCTCTAGTCCCAGGAAACGGACTCGAGAGCGTTTCAAATTAGCCTTAGGCTTTCGTTGCAATCGAGCTAAAATAAATAGGTTTAAACTAATCCATCTATTCATTTATCAATCCATCAATACCATCATTCATATTTGTATTAATCTTCTACCTGTTAATAATAATCAGCATCAGAGCGTCCATGTACTCAACCATCCGTCCGTCAGTCATAATCATCACCACCACAATTTCCACCACTTCACAATGCTCCTCCAACACACTCCGGCAACAGTTCCCTTCTTTCAGACTCCTTTCTGGAGCCGCGAGTCTGGGTGGATGCTATCAGTCAAAACGCATTCGACACCGGGGCGGGCATGGGTCTGATGATCCCCTACTCCACATACATGACCCGCAAGAACGGTATCGTCAAGTACGGGTACTTGGTCCCCGCCACCAACAACCTCATCAGGTCAGTACAGTGTCAGATTCACCGTGGAGGCCCATAGACAGTGAAACTGTTGGGGCCCTCGCGGTGGTATTGTGAATACAGTTAAAATTTATGATTTTTTTTTATAAAAAAGTTATTCTGAAATTAAGAGAGTACCATTATGCAGACTAAGTAAGTAAAACAAATATATCGTCACGGTCTCGTGGGGCCCCATAAAAGTCGTGGGCCCATAGGCAGCTGCCTACTCTGTATAATGGGTAATCACGGACTGGGTCAGTACATACCACACAAAAATGCCTTTATAAATGACAAATGCGGTCAATATTGGTTTAAATACTAAATATTAGACTTTGATGAATAGTTAAAAAATAGTCGTAAATTGAAATTGGGGAAATCAGGCATGGAAATTACGCCAAGGTGCATTTAGTTTTTAAGCGACAGTACTATTTTATAATCGTAGTTGGTCTATCACACAGTTCAGTCCATTGTACAACGTCTTCATTTGAGTCGCATGTTTCATATACCGTACGTTTGCGATTATTATTCGGATTTTGCTTAAACTTCCATCCCTACACCTTACGTTTTAATGTATGATTCGGCATCATAGTCTTTTATTAATCAGCTCAACGTTTCAGTCTATTATTTTCTCTAGTTACATTTCAGTCTATTTTGCAGCTACACAATAATTCCTTCCTCAACCTTTCAGTTCAGTCTATAATGCAGCGTCCATCTCACCTTATTCTCGACCGTTCTTTTCAGTTTATTATGCGGCGTCCATCTCGCTACCGTCCATCACTCCTTATTTCCCGCTACCGTACGTTATAGTCTATTATGCGGCGTCCATCTTACCTTATTTACCGCTACCATACGTTTTAGTCTATTATGCGGCGTCCATCTCACCTTATTTTCCGCTACCATACATTTCAGTCTCTTTTGCGGCGTCCATCTCACCTTTTTTCCGCTACCGTACGTTTCAGTCTATTATGCGGCATCACCATCTTCGGTACGGTTTTCTCCACGCTGATCGAGAGCGCCTACAACCAAACGGAAATCATCAACATTATGAAGGACAGTGGGCCAGCAGGCACGGGACTTGCTTTTATGTGGTATGCTATTTATATATTTGTGTATGGTGACTGATTCATGCCATATCGTTCTGGCGCGTTGGCGGTTATGACAGGTGTCGCCATCTCTGACGATCTGCCGAGTTTTGGTGTTGGCAACTTCCAAAACTCGTCAACACGCCATCACGAGAGAACGACAAATTTACCCGCCAGAACAACAAAAATGGCGCTAATGCGACAATTATGACATGTGTCGCCCTTTTTGTCTGTCTGTCTGGTTTAATTATCGTTCTTGCGTGTTGTCGTGTTAGCGAAAAGGAACGCCAATGCTTCATTTATGACACGTGTCGCCATTTTTGTAGTTTTGACAAGTTCTCGTGTTGGCGAGCCAAAACCAGCCAACACGACACAACAATATAGCAGAAATGAGCCAGCATACTCGTCAGATTTGTTCATTGTTTTTGTCATCGTTAGCGAAATATCATAGCTTATTGACGTTTATGTAAATATAATTTGTACGGAGATAGCACTAACAAAAACGAGTGTAATCGTTAAAATAGAAAAGTTTAGTTGAATATGCGGGATTTGTTCTAATTTAACTCGAGAACCATACTCAAAAGGTGTTTTATATTTTTATGTCCCCCAGTCTATACTGGGGGACATATTGTTTTTGCCCTGTTTATTTGTTGGTTTTCACAAACTTCAACAGTTGGCCATAACTTTTGCAATATTGAAGATAGCAACTTGATATTTGGCATGCATGTGTATCTCGTGGAGCTGCACATTTTGAGTGGTAATGGTCAGAGTCAAGGTCATCCTTCAAGGTCAAAGGTCAAATATATGGGTCAAAATCGCTCAAAAGGGGACATAGTGTTTCACAAACACATCACTTGTTTTGCTATAGAATTATTGATTGAGTCTAACAGTTTTAACCAATTTGCATGGATTATCAGACCTACATACATGTACATTTATATAAGATGCTGCTTTTTATTCACGCATATTTGACAGCAGTTAACACTTAATTCATCTTTGAAATTTGGCAAATTTAGTGACATTTTAATCAAATCATGCTATGATATGAGGCGCGTCATGCGAAAATGGGTCTAAAGCCAAATGCGGCCAGCAAAGCTTCAGATCAGCCTGCGCAATCGCACAGACTGGTCAGTAGCCACGCTGTCCGCTAATTAAATCGCGAAATCTTGCATGACTTTATAGCGGACAGCGTAGATCCTGACCTGACTGCGCCGCACATGGCATAAGACCCATTTTTTCACACGACGCGGCTCATATCTTGCATGTCCGTTTATAAACCCAGGATGCCAGTGTTGTTCCAGACGATTGGAGACTTCGGTCGCGTGATGGCCATCTTGTTCTTCCTGTCGCTGTCCTTTGCCGGACTGACGTCACTCATGTCGAACTTCGAGCTGGTGACGAAAACCCTAGAAGACTTTGGGCGTACGTCACTTCCTTTATGACGTCACAATGATGCTTGAAACAGATTCGTTTTATCTTTTAAGATCAATAAACTTTCAAATCGCGTTCATATCGCCACCTAAGTGTAAATATCTTTATATATATATAAACGTGTTGATGTTTTCATGACCACAATATGAGCCGCGCTCTGGAAAAAAGGGATGTGGATGTGCATGAGTGTCGTCCCAGATTAGCCTGTGCAGTCCACACAGGCTAATACAGATACTTCCTTTTAACGAAATATTCCACAAAAGCGGAAAGTGTCATCCCTTATTAGCCTGTGCGGACTGTACAGGCTTATCTGCGACGACACTTTACGCACGTGCATTAAGCCCCGTTATCCCAGAGAGCGGTTTTATATATTGAACAATGAATTCATCTGTTTCAGTTTCCCGTAAATTCGGTATGCCCTTGGCTATTACTGTGACATTTCTGCTGGGCCTCCCATCCGCTATGGATATCGACTTTTTGACCAATCAGGTACATGTTAAGCATTACATGGCATTCACGATTTTACGAATAAGATAAAAACAGCAAAGGTTTATTCTAGTATGGCGAGTGTGTTTAAAGTAGGAGGAAATACTGACGCTTATTGATTTTGAGGTAAATAGGTCAACGGTTAAGGTCGCAAGAACGTATAAACACAAAGAGCAAGGTCACAGCGGCATGTAATTTTGATAAAATATATTGCGCATATTGACGACTTTGCTGTAATTTGGGGGTGGGGGCGGGGCTGATTTACTTTTTTACAAACACCATATTCAATAATGAATTCATTATTTCTTAATTGTTGGTGGCAGTAAACATGGGTATAGTCTCGGATTTGTGTTAATTTTGTATACCGACCTTAGAATGTTGAAACATGTGACAATATTTGCGAGTTGAATAAAGTCATGAATATTGTATTCGTCGTTTTTACAGAAACAAATCCTTATCAATTGTCAACTAAAGCCGTTGAATCTTTGGGATTATTTTGTGTTAAAATAATAGTTATTTCCCATGTATTCCAGAATCACGGACGACACTTTCCTCTTTTAAGTTTGTTGTTCGTTTACAAAAATGATCTTCTACACGAAAATCCAGTCTAGGCGGAAAGTGTCGTCTCTGATAAGCCTTTCGGGACTGCACAGGCTATTCTGGGACGCCAATTCACGCACATGCATTAAGGTCGAATTTCTCAGAGCGAGGCTCAATTTGTTTTCTTGATTTAAACATCGGAATAAGAACTCCTTCACTGGTGTTAAAGGACTTTGTGTGGGGGTTCGCGCTGGTGATTAACGGTGGCATGCTGTGGTACATGGCGGTGCGGTTCGGGGTCGGCAGGTTCCGTCGCTTCGTCGTCAATGCGTACAGCGAGAACGACTGGAAACTCACTCTGGTCTGGCAGTTCATCATCACGTGAGTTAGTTTAGTTTAGTTTAAACCTATTTATCTCAGTTCGATTGCATCGAAAGCCTAAGGCTAATTGAAACGCACTCGAGTCCATGCCCTGTGTATAACAAGTACTTGGTGTCTTTCGGGGAGACCTAAAGAACGCCCCCACAGTGGGGATCGAACCCGCGACCCCCAGTCGCTACGCGGACACCATATCCACTACGCCACGGCTACCTCAGTTATCGGGAGGATATCCACCAAGCACTTAAAGAGATAATCATATGAGCCGCGTCATGCGAAAATGGACCTTAAAGCATAAGCGACCATCGTTCCACCAGACCAGCCTGCGCAGGCTGCATATGGTATAAGACCAATTATCGCATACGAAATTATGTTTTATATTTAAAAATTGATAGCATCAATGTTTGGTTGTTTACCTTATTAAAACAATATGAGGTAAATTGAATTACCACAATCAAACACCGATGCAAGGAATATTATTATTCAAAATATTTCGAAAATAAGTTTTAGTATTTGAAAAAAAAAGCTATGTTGATATGATTAGATGCATTTTACACAACCAGTTGCACATGAAGTTTAAGTTGATTAAAACTGATTGCATTCTAAATACAATTATCTAAGAAATATTCGACCGGAATGATAACTAAAATTTCAAAACGTATGATTTCCTGAGAGGCTTTCGCGCTTGTCCAATTCAACATATCCAAACGACTCGACTCAATGGTGATAACTCTAGAATATAGCATTTATTGACTCAATGGTGATAACTCTAGAATATAGCATTGATTGACTCAATGGTGATAACTCTAGAATATAGCATTGATTGACTCAATGGTGATAACTCTAGAATATAGACGACTCGACTCAATGGTGATAACTCTAGAATATAGCATTGATCGACTCAATGGTGATAACTCTAGAATATAGACGACTCGACTCAATGGTGATAACTCTAGAATATAGCATTGAGTCAGTAATTGTGAGTCATTGGTGCTCGATTGGTCATTTTCGCATCAGGTCCTTAATAAAAGTACCCCATGGTACTCTTAAATATTCTACAAAGTACCCGGGAGTATGGCCGAAAGCCTTTAAGCGTATTTTCCGTACCCGAGGTACATTAAAGTAAACTTAAGAGTATCCGGGGTACTTTTAAGTAGTACCTGAGCCGACAACGACCAACTGAGTGTCAATAGGCGTTGTTTGAGTATGCTAGTAATCGCTTAAACAACGCATGTGTACACTGCGGAAGAAAAACATTTTTTTTTATAAAAAGATAAGTTGAACGTAGGTAAAATTTCATCGGAAAAAGTAGCTCCTAGTAAGACTGCAATTGTTTTTTTTCTTAACATTACGAAAACAAGTTATCAAATTTGAAAAGAGCTTTGTTGTTATGATATACATGGATCTTAAACACAAAGTTGCACATGCAGCTGAAGGTGATTCAAACTGGTCGCATTCTTAATAAAATAATGACATATACATGTATATGCGTCAAATGTTCGTATTTGGTTTTAGAATACTGGTCCCTATTCAAGCACTTGTAATCATCGTCTGTTTCCCTGTTTATTTGCAGAATACTGGTCCCTATTCAAGCACTTGTAATCATCGTCTGTGTCCGTGTTTATTTGTAGATTACTGGTCCCTATTCAAGCACTTGTAATCATCGTCTGTGTCCGTGTTTATTTATGAAATAATATTTTTCTATCATGGTTTGTTGTCGAATAACCCACGGTAAGGAGTATAGATGCGTAGGAATTAAATCACGAGTGCGAAGCACGAGTGATTTGATAACACGCATCTATACTCCTTACTGTGGGTTATTCGACAACAAACCATCATAGAAAATAATTATTTCGATTCTAACACGATTCTGATTGATTTGGTTCAAGCTTTTGAACGTGAACTACATTTTTCAATACTCCGCCCTTCCAAGTACAAAGTTTACTATTTAGTGACGTCATTGAATTGTACAAACATATGACGTTGTTTTCATTCAAAATATTTTGCAAATGACGTCACTTGCATTAAGAACAAAAAACGTAGAAAATAAATGACGTCACGTTTATTGATGCTACTGAAAAGCTGACATGCTATAAACGTTTTCTTAATAACGTTTCCTAACAAATAACATTCTTTGTAGGCGTGGTTATGTCACTTAACACCAAATATACAATTTGTTGTTTCATTACATTATATTATACATGCTACATTTATTACATTTCTTTTAGAGCGGGTTTTAGCACGTGCATTTTACTGCAATATTTTCTTCGTTTATTTGGAACTATTTTCGAAACATTAAGCTCCGCCCATAATTATTGCAGAATAACCCACGCTTGATTTCCTTCTTTGTCTATAGAAAACAAGTCGCGTGCAGTGTAGATTACTGGTCCCTATTCAAGCACTTGTCATCATCGTCTGTGTTCGTATATGTTTGTATAATACTGGTCTCTATTCATGTTTGTAGAATATTGGTCCCTATTCAATCACTTGTAATCTGTATGTGTTTGTAGAATACTGGTCACTATTCAAGCACTTGTAGTCAGTATGTGTTTGTAGGATACTGGTCCCTATTCAAGCACTTGTAATCATCGTCTGTTGTCGAATACTGGTCCCTATTTAAGCACATGTTATCATCGTCTTGTAGAATACTGGTCCCTATTCAAGTACTTGTAATCATCGTCTTGTAGAATACTGGTCCCTATTCAAGCACTTGTAATCAGTATGTGTTTGTAGAATACTGGCCCCTATTCAAGCACTTGTAATCAGTATTTGTTTGTAGAATACTGGTCTCTATTCAAGAACTTGTAATCATCGTGTGTATATGTTTGTAAAATACTGGTCCCTATTCAAGCACTTGTAATCAGTATTTGTTTGTAAAATACTGGTCCCTATTCAAGCACTTGTAATCATAGTGTGTATATGTTTGTAGAATACTGGTCCCTATTCAAGCACATGTAATCATTATTTGTTTGTAGAATACTGGTCCCTATTCAAGCACTTATAATCATAGTGTGTATATGTTTGTAGAAAAAGGTCCCTATTCAAGCACATGTAATCATTATTTGTTTGAAGAATACTGGCCCCTATTCAAGCACTTATAATCATAGTGTGTATATGTTTGTAGAATACTGGTCCCTATTCAAGCACATGTAATCATAGTGTGTATATTTTTGTAGAATACTGGTCCCTATTGAAGCACTTGTAATCATTATTTGTTTGTAGAATACTGGTCCCTAATCAAGCACTTGTAATCAGTATTTGTTTGTAGAATACTGGTCCCTATTCAAGCACTTGTAATCAGTATTTCTTTGAAGAATACTGGTCCCTATTCAAGCACTTGTAATCATAGTGTGTATATGTTTGTAGAATACTGGTTCCTATTCAAGCACTTATAATCATAGTGTGTATATATTTGTAGAATACTGGTCCCTATTCAAGCACTTGTTATCATCGTGTGTATATGTTTGTAGAATACTGGTCCCTATTAAAGCACTTGTAATCATTATTTGTTTGTAGAATACTGGTCCCTATTCAAGCACTTGTATTCATAGTGTGTATATGTTTGTAGAATACTGGTCCCTATTCAAGCACTTGTAATTATTATTTGTTTGTAGAATACTGGTCCCTATTCAAGCACTTGTAATCATAGTGTGTATATGTTTGTAGAATACTGGTCCCTATTCAAGCCCTTGTAATCATCGTGTGTATATGTTTGTAGAATACTGGTTCCTATTCAAGCCCTTGTAATCATCGTGTGTATATGTTTGTAGAATACTGGTTCCTATTCAAGCACTTGTAATCAAAGTGTGTATATGTTTGTAGAATACTGGTTCCTATTCAAGCACTTGTAATCATAGTGTGCATTTGTTTGTAGATTACTGGTCCCTTTTCAAGCACTTGTAATCATCGTGTGTATATGTTTGTAGAATACTGGTTCCTATTCAAGAACTTGTAATCATAGTGTGTATATGTTTGTAGAATACTTGTTCCTATTCAAGCACGTGTAATCATCGTGTGTATATGTTTGTAGAATACTGGTTCCTATTCAAGCACTTGTAATCATCGTCTGGTGGGCAATCGATCTGATCACGAGCGAGGCAGGGGACGGAGAGAAGTGGTACGAGTTCGGGCGGGAGACGCTTGTCATGACTCTTACCCAGGTCAGCGGGACGCTTGCTTGTAAAATTGAGCCTTGCTTGTGAAAAGGGGGTTTAATGCAAAGGCTTAAAGTGTCGTCTCAGATTAGCATGTGCAGTTCACACAGGCTTATCAGGGACGACACTTTTTGGAAGTTTTGTATTTGTCGTTAAAAGAAAGATTTATCTTGACGAAAATCCAGTATAGGCGGAACGTGTCGTCCCTGATTGTGCGGACTGCACAGGTTAATCTAGGACGACACTTTACGCACATACATGTAACCCCAGATCGCAATTCAATTATATTACTTATAATTATTGCTGTGTAAAGGCATGCTCATGTTTACGTTGTATGTGTTGCAGCGAAAGCTAACTAAGAGGAACGAATATGTACAACAAACACTATCTATGCCTATAATAGAACATTCTTTCCAAATGGACCGGTTCTTAAAATCTTATCAGAATATAATGCTTATACTTCATTCATGTACTGTATAAAAATTAGTACATAATACAAAAATAAGCTATTTCATATAGCACTCGAATACTTGCATGTGTGGATATTAAACGAAGTCCTGTATATAAAAGTACTATTTTTACCCGTTTTCACGTCCCGATAAATGACCCAACAACGTCTGATGCATTTTTTACGCTCAGTGGATCGTCCTGTTGCTGATTCTCATCCTGATCAACGTGGCGTACCTAAAGATACGAGAGCGCATGCGCGGAGAAGACTTCCTGCTCGGCCGCGAGACAGATCCACTTCTGCTGCCTTCTAGCGGCTACCTCACATCCGGGGACGTAGAAAACTCCTTGACAATGTCACGAGACTTGAAGGGCAATTTGATAGAGCAGAAACTTTGATTGATACTTTGCTCTATAATGTGTGTGTGTTTTTGTTTGTTTGGATCTATGTGTTTGGATACCTAGCAGTTGATTCACTTACTTCCGTGACATGACATCGGAAAATTAACTTACTTACATTAAACTGTGTACCCATTTAGTCATTAAGTGGTGAATTAAAATGTTTATTACGTTTTTTTTTGTTCCGGTCAATCGTATGCAGAACATCTTTGTTATACAATGTTTATGTGATTGGTTTTCCTCGTTTATATGTAAGATGAAGTTCGTATGCACAAGAGTCGCACTCTGGGAAAAATGGGTTTAATGCGTGTGCATAAAGTTTTTTTTCCAGATTAACCTGTTCAGACCGCACACGATAATCAGAAACGACACTGTTTTGCTTTTATAGACAATTGTGGCGTGTTCTGAGAAAACTGGGCAAAATGCTTGTGCGTAAAGTGTCATCCCAGATTAGCCTGTGCAGTCCGCACATGCTAATCCGGGACGACACTTTCCGCCTAAACTGGATTTTCGCTAAGAAGAGACTTCATTTAATTGAAAAATGTCATAAAAGCGGAAATTGTCGTCCATGATAAGCCTGTGCGGACTGCACAGCCTAATCTGGGATGACAATTTACGCACAAGCATTTTGACCAGTTTTCTCAGAACACGCCACAATTTCGTTTAAAAGAAATCTCTTCTGTTTATGCGCAAAGGGTCGTCCCTGATGAGTCTGTAGGACGACACTTTACGCACATGCATTGAACCCCGTTTAACCAGCGCGAGGCTAAAATATATGTCTTGTCGATATGTTTATGTTTCGAATAACATTCGTTTATTTATAGTTTTCATTTAATTATTATGTTGATGTGTATGTTATTTGAATAATACTTGATATTTGAGCTAATCATTAGCTTTAAATAACGCTGAACAGAGTATATGTGTCGTGTCATGAGAAAACTGGGCATAATGCTTTTGCGTAAATTGTCATCCCAGATTAGCCTGTGCAGTCCGCACAGGGTAATCAGGGACGACAATTTCCGCTTTTATGACATTTTTCGTTTAAATGAAGTCTCTTCTTAGCGAAAATCTAATTTAGGCGGAAAGTGTCGTCCCAGAGTAGCCTGTGCGGACTGCACAGGCTAATCTGGGATGACACTTTGCGCACATGCATTTTGCCCAGTTTTCTCAGAACGCGACTCATATGAAGCCATAACTTAACTACGCACGCAATGCAGTGTTCGCTAAAATCGGACGGCTCCTATTTTATGTGTGACTAAGATAGTTAAGCATATGGAATTTCAGAATGTTGAATTGTGCTGCACGTTGTATGCGCTGCAGTTGTGTTTTGATTTAGCAGCAGTGCTATATACACTTATTATCATTGTGAAATATAAGACAATGAGTGAAGTATGAATGTGTAGAGTTTGTCTAAATTGATGTAAACGAAACGAAGTATATTTCAGTAAAAAATGACCTTAGAATAATTTCAACCAGTTGGGCTTAAATAAAGAACTAATGTCCGGAATAGAACCCGCAAAAACTGTTACAGATACTGCATATTATCATAATAATCGAATATTTTACAGTTTGTGTTATTGCGTCTTGTACTTGTGGTTACATACCGCTCAATCATTGCGCATCACTCCGCTCTCGTAAGTATTTCTTTGTTTATAAAGATTTCCGTTTCTCGTCTAATATTAAAGCAAATAGCTATCGTAAATATACCTCTTGTGGTTATTTCTCATGATATCCTGTATGTGTTTGTCTCTGCAACATTATGATGTCTTTCATTGATGACTTTGTTGAACAAGCATTCAGGCGAGATGCATTTTTGTAGAGGTAACGTAACCAGGTTAACATATTTTCATTACTGAAAATCACGGAATTCATTTTCAAAAAAATACCAGGCTTTTAAAGGGACTGTAAACCACGAATGACGAAAAAAGAAAAGTTATAAAATACCGTATTTTTTACAATTATTTGTTTATATTGATTAAAATATCACGACTGGTATATAACATTACTCAAAAAAGTTTTTTTTTTTTTTTTTTTTTTTTTTTTTTTTTTTTTTTTNATTACCGAATATACTGAAAATATGAACTTTTTTCAAGTAATGTAATATACCAGTCGTGATATTTTAATTAATATAAACAAATAATTGTAAAAAAATACGGTATTTTAGAACTTTTCTTTTTTCGTCATTCGTAGTTTACAGTCCCTTTAAAATCATAAACTAAATAGTAAAGAACAAATCTTTGAAGGTAGGTAGTTTTATTATAGGAACCTATTTTGTTTTCTTTTACAACAGAAACTATCTAATACATGCTATCAAATTTAATGAATTTTAAATATTATAGTAATAGATTCTAATCCGATATACGTATAAAAGATAAAATAAGAATCGTCCCTGGGTGGGCTTGAACCACCAACCTTTCGGTTAACAGCCGAACGCGCTAACCGATTGCGCCAGGAGACAACTTCTCTTTGTTACACAATATGAGGAAATGTTTTGTTACTGATGCTTATTGACATCTGTGACAAGTCGTTAATGTTCGGCTGAACGCTGTAAGAAAACCTTATTAGTGCAGATATTCATAAAACTAAGAAATTGTTTGTTAAGCGTCATTTAGATAGCAGGTCTTTGGGAGCCCGTCAACAACAACTTAGACAATTTTGAAGAAAACAAATTCTGTGGAACTACCGGTAGAGCTCATTGGGTCATTGTCGACATGAAATGGCTTGAAGTCACCCTAGGGTGACTTCAAGCCAATTCATGTCACCCTGGGGTGACTTCAAGCCGATCCATGTCACCCTGGGGTGACTTCAAGCCATTTCAGGTCGACAATGACCCAATGAGCACCGGTAGACATATACTGGTTATAAAATTCTATCCCTGTGTCAAAGAAGCGTCATTTGAACCTTTACGATAATAAAGTTATGCAATAAATATTTGCTTTGCTTTCCTCGTTGCAATAAAGAGGCGCAAGAAAATTGAGTTTTATCGGCTTTTGTGGGATTTTTTTTAGCCCTAAAAAATGTGCGGACATTAAAATTTTGTTTTTATTTTTTCTGGAGTAACCCCGGATCCTCCGTGAGATAGATTTGATACATCGACTATCTTATGAATCCTACACAAGATAGATTTGATATATGTACTGTCTCCGAAATCCTCCATAAGATAGATTTGAGACATAGACTATCGTCTAAATTCTCCGTTGGATAGATCTAGATTGGAGACATAGACTTTCTTCTAAATTCTCCGTTGGATAGATCTGATACATCGACTACATCCGGAATCCTCTTTAGATAGATTTGATACATCGACTATACCCGGAATCCATCGTAAGATATATTTGATACATCGACTATCTCCGGAATCCTTCAACCGTAAGATAGATTGATTTATGCAATAAATCGTCTGCTGATCCAGAGTGCCTGTCGGTAATGCTGTATGTTGGGCATAAACTATCTTACAACAAAACCACGTATCCTGAAAAACAACTTTTCATTCTTTATTATTGTCGCCATTTATTACCCTAACCATTAAAGGGACTTGTTCACAGTTTATCAAAAGGAGAATTTTTCAACTTTTTGTCACAGATTCAAGAAATAAATGAACAATGGACATCAGGTTACATGACACTAAATCAGTGTGTATCCCTCCGTGGTCCAAAGTCGAAAGTAGTGCCTATTTGTAAAGAGTTCCTTTTCTCATCTTGAATAAAAATCATTTAACAATGTGAGACATGTCTTTTGTGGTTATTTCTTATACCCTGTATGTGTCTGGAGTACTTTGATGCATTGGATTGGAAGCTAACTTAAAATATGATCTTTTTGGGGTGTGTTGTCTGTTGTATGGGGCTTTTTTCAAAATAAGGCTTCTGAAACTTTGTTTTCTACGGTGATTCATGCATCATTCGACAGCGATTTACTTTCTTAGAAGTTAAAAGACGGCATGTTTTTTATTTCAATTATTGGAAGAGGACAGATCCATCTTCAAAATGATACCAGGTTCGGAAAAACTGATACGTCGCAAAGGCAAGAAAAATGCTTTGAAAGTTGTCTGTTTTAAAATGAAACACTATGGGAATCGGAATGAGTGTTTTATAACCATCAGTGTGCGAAATAACACTAATGCCGCAGACTTATATGAAATACACTTTCGTTTACGAAAAATCATCGTTAGAAATTGATAAAATTATAAAGCGTCTCAGACGCGAAACGATCTAAAAATTTCGATTTCTTGTGTTATCGTTATATTTTGTAACAACACGTTGATAGTTGTACAGAGAATACAGTAAATGGCAACCCATGTGAAGACGGATGGTCAGGTCCGCACATAATGTAGTCGTAAAGAATCAACGACGACCCGAACACAAACTCTGAATTACACACATACACACGTGAAGACGGCTGGCTGAGTTGTCTCTCTTTTTTTACTTTTATTTTTGTTTTTATATTGTAGCTCTTTAGTTCTGATGTTTATTTTATCAATTTAAATCATTTAATGACAAACTTCAAAACATGCCACAATCTGCATCCTTTATCATAAACAACTACTACCACGCGAGTAACATTACTTATGCAATTACACAATCAATTATTAAATCACCCCATTAAACTGGTAATGCCACAGCCGTTTGGTTAGGTTCGGTTAACACATGATTTGAAGAACCGACATATATGCGATATACAAGATATTTAACCTGATGGACAGTGCCATATTTTGGTTAGATATGAGGGTATTTCTGATGTTTTGTTTGCCTCGAACGTTTGTTTTATGATCGATAAATCATTATAGATGTTATAAAGAAGCCATAATATTAAACGGATAAAAAAATCATGCGTCCCTGGGTGGACTCGAACCACCAACCTTTCGGTTAACAGCCGAACGCGCTAACCGATTGCGCCACAGAGACAACTGACATTGACAACATACAATCATATTTTTTTTTGTTTCTGTAGCTCATTGACAGCTGTGACAAAACGTAACTTATCCAAACAACACTGTAAGATAATTATTTACGTCGTGAAGTTTGTCGATTATGCCATTAACATTGTCACTTTGGATCAGCAAACGATTTATTGCATAAATCTATTTTGCGGAGCCATCCGGAGATAGTCGATGTATCACGATTGCAACATTGTCAATGACGACGAAATTGTACGAGTCCTATAAGTTATTTCGATTCTGCTTCAAAGAAGGAGTGTTTTGGTAACTAGTTCAATTATATATTTAATTGTAATTTTATGTAGACGACGAATTTGAATTGCCTGACACAATTTAACATGTATTATTTCATGTAGCTTAAAATAGACAAACACAACCACGCTATGTAATGTGGCTTTTTACCAGTGGAGTTGTTACGTGTAGGCCCAGGCATACAACTTGTTCTTAAAAGTCGAAACGTCGTAGGCTTAGGATTGTGAGACTCGAGCGATGCAAATCACAACAATAGATCGAAAAGAATTAGAGCAGTTATAATAAAAAAAAGTGACGTCTGAGAAAAATATAAAGAAATAAATTCACTCTCTTTTGGTCTAAAATTGTTCCTTTCTCTTCCGTTATAAGCGCAAATCAGATAATTGCGTTAATACTATGTACGAATGTACATATGTGGTTATTTCTCATGATATTCTGTATTTGTATGTTTGTTTCTAGAAGTAACGAAACCGTGGTAACATATCTTGATTACTGAATTTCTCGTGAGAGGACATATTCATCTTCGACTAAATACCAGGCTTGAAAAATCTGAACATCTGTGTTTAAAGTATCGTTATTTGAACCTATACAATAATATAGTTTGCAGTGCCGGATTAAGCACCGTGGAGGCCCATAGGCAGTGAAACTTTTGGGGCCCACGCCCCATGCCCCTAGTCGGCCTAGTACCTAATGGAACGCCAGTGTTCAGTCGATTTCACTCGTTTAAATTAGGGCATTCATCAGGGGAATGACTCAGAGTGAAAGAGCAATATGTTGAAATCTACTCCATTCTGAGGCCCCTAATGAACATCTTGAAAACGAAATCACCAGCAAAACAATACGGTTTTGCAAATTATAAATGAAACGACTTGGTAAGACAATGCCAAGCCTTTAATCAGAACATAGCATTGGTGTAAACTAATTGGCTTTGTCAAGGCATAAGATTAGGCTAAGTAAGTTATTTATTTAATTTTCGTCTCGGTCTCATGGGGCACCTAAAAGTCGCGTTGCCCATGGGCAGTTGTCAACTCTGCTTAATGGGTAATCCGGAACTCCTATTTCTGCAATAAATATTTGCTTCGCTTGCCTCGTTGAAATAAAAAAAAATACACAAGAAACTTGTGTTTTATCTGCTTTTGTGGTATTTTCTCAGCCCGGGAAATGTCCGAACATTTAAATAAGATTTATGACCATGTTTTTTTTTCAGAGTTAGCCGGGATCCTCCGTGAGATAGATTGGATACATCGATACATCGATTTTCTTCGGAATTCTTCATAAGATAGATTTGATTCATTGACTATCTCTGGAATCCTCCGTATCATAGATTTAAAACATCGGCCATATCACGAATCCTCCGTAAGATCGAATGATTGATCCAGAGTTTCTGTCGGTAATGTCACCTGTTAGGCATTTACTATCTTATGTTCGACAAAAACACGCATCCGAAACGACGAACTTTCATTCTTTCAAATGATCGCAATTAAATACCATAACCATTAAATAAAATGAGTTCGCAATTTTTCAAAAGCGCATCTCAAGTAAGATACGATAGAGACCCATTTAACTTCCATTAAAACAACTTCTACCACGTGAGTAACATTAACCAATTTATGCCTAGCGTCTAGAACAAAGGCCTTGGCAAACAGCGTAGACCCAGATGAGACGCCGCATGATGCGGCGTCTTATCAGTGTCTGCGCTGTTTGCTTAAAGGAATTTCCGAAAGAAATATTCTAAATATAGAAATAAATATACTAGACATCCCTAATTTTGGAAATAAATTGATCCAATTTAGATGGATGGGAGAGTCCACTAGGCATAAATGGGTTAATTAAATTAACTTTGCACAGATTCCGATTGATAAATCGTAAATGATTGGAAGAACCGACAGTTATGCGATATACGCGATATTTAACCTGATGGACAATGCCGAAATGTAACAAAATTTTTACCGGTTTAAAGCTGAAACACGTGACCTCACATTGTTGGGTTGTTTTGAATTACATTTTCATATTTGACAAAGTTATGTGGCTTCTTCTTGTGCAATTCTAAAAAATATCATGCGGTCTTGTATTTTAATTTTATGGCATTTCTGATGTTCTGCCCCCAACCCCCATTTTTTATTATAAATAAATCATTATGGATGTTATACGGAACCTATTTTATTAAATTACTATTCGTAAAGAAAGACTTAAAGCATGATGGCGGTTATAAAGAATCTATTTTATTAAATTACTGTTTGTAAAGAAAGACTTGGAGCATGATGACGCTTATAAAAAAAAATTGAACGTCCCTGGTTGGGCTTGAACCACCAACCTTTTGGTTAACAGCTAACCGATTGCGCCACAGAGACAGCCACAAAGTAGGACATTATACCATGATACGTTTTGTTACTGAGTCTCATTAACAGCTGGGACAAAGCTTAACGTATGCACCAAACAACGTACGAAAATTATTAACGTCGTGAAAATTGTTTATTATAACATAGCTTGGTTCAAACTCCACGCAGCAGATATCTTCCCACGGCTTCAAACATGTTCAGTGTCTTTATATTAATGAGGACTCGAACCCTATTGAAAATGGGTTACATCAGACCGTCCGTCCGTCCGTGCGTGCGTCCGTGCGTGCGTTAGACTTTTTCTTGTTTACGCGATAAACTCAACAGTTTTCATTTGATTCTTTTCAAACTTGTTCAGTGTCTTTATATTAATGAGGACACAAACCCCATTGAAAATGGGTTACATTAGACCGTCAGTCCGTCCGTGCGCGCGTGCGTCCGTTTAACTTTTTCTTGTTTACGCGATAAACTTCACAGTTTACTAAATCTTATTGACATCTGTGACAAGTCGTTAATGTTCGGCTTAACGCTGTAAGAAAACTGTTGTCGTCTTGCAGTGTGTTGATCATGTCATGAGTATATTTTACTTTCATTATGTCTTTTTTTTCATTCTCTCTACTGGCCACAGGCCAGAAGAGCTTATGTCATGGCGTGGTTTTTTTCCGTGCGTCCGTAAGACTTTTTCTTGTTTACGCGATAAACTCCACAGTTTTCATCCGATTCTTTTCAAACTTGTTCAGTGTCTTTTTATTAATGAGGACTCGAACCCTATTGAAAATGGGTTACATCAGACCGTCCGTCCGTCCGTGCGTGCGTTCGTGCGTGCGTTAGACTTTTTCTTGTTTTCGCAATAAACTCCACAGTTTTCATCCAATTCTTGTCAAACTTGTTCAGTGTCTTTATATTAATGACGACTCGAACCGTATTGAAATGGGTTACATCAGAGTACAAAGTCCAGAATTATCTCCCCTTGAATTTGTATTGGTCCGAGGAATTTAAGTAGGTTGTTTAATTATTTGCAATTATTAATTTAAAATTAAATAAAATATAAGCCATCTGATAATTCATTTGGCAAGGATGAAAGGATTTGTGTTTTCAGTATTCCCTTGCATGTTGACTTTCCAGCCAGTAGAGCGATTCAGGCCCTCATGGGCCTCTTGTTTTTATAAGGTTTAGTAAAGGAATTGTGTATAAATTGAACGAGAAAATTTGAGCCTGAATTAAAACGTAGCTCCTTTTTTTTCTCTCAAGCTGTTACGCATTATTGAGCTTGATTTGTTTTAAAGTGTTATATATTTGTGGTAACGAAAAGAAGTAACTTTACTGGTAAACTTTGTTTTATTTCCAGATCTAAAATAAAAATAAACGTAAACCGGCATTGGTCGAAACATATTATACATATTAAGCTAATCATAATTTTAAGACAAACCAGAGAAAACAACACAAAACTAAAACGCTGACGAATTATCAATATTTTGGAGACACATCTCTATATTTATACGTCATTAGAAATAATAATGTAGTTCATAAATGAGCATAGTTACCCATTAATAATTGATTATAAACACATATTCCACAAATAACACAGCAGAAACATCATTGCTTTAAATAATACAGACCAGAAGAACGAGTATTTTATATAATATGAGCCGCATCATGCGAAAATGGGTCTTATGTCTTATGCGACCAGCGAAGCTCCAGACCAGCCAGCTCATTCACGCTCTCTGGTCAGGGCTACATTGTCCACTTATAAGTCTGGCAAGGTTTTTTCGTCTCATTAACGGACAGGGTAGCTCTAAATCAGACGGCGCGGATGCCCTGGCTGGCTTTGAGGTACGCTTGCCGCATGTGCTATTAGACCTTTTTTTGCATGGCGCTTTTCATATCGTTTATGATCTCGTATGTCTTTAGAAGTATATCAAGTTCTTTTATTTCTGAGACTGCATTAGGTAAAGACCAGGAGTGCCTTCGTTCAAGTCAACTGAATTATTTACTGAAATGAAACATCGTGTTTGTAAAACATACTAATTTACATGTGTTGTATGCTAAATGTCGTCCGAAATAACTGTCGTCGAGCTTTTGTTCCTCATGGAATAATCATAATCATAATTAATGACGCATGTTTTACTTTACAATGCTTTCAGAGAAACGTTTTGGAGGCAACCAATGCGGCATCAAAACTAAATTATACATTGCATATTAGAATGGGTTAGTGTATTAAGCATATCTTGAATGAAGTGCATATAGTAAATGATATATATGCTGCAATGCGGTAAAAAGACAGCACAGCCATTTTATTGCATATTTGTTGGAGGCACATTAATGTTTGCATACAAATATTTTTTAGACATTGCAAATTTACATGTGTTATTAATAAAGTGCAAGTATGTCATTACATGTCTGTAGAGTATATAAGAGCTAAGATTATACTTCCGGTTATTCATGTACACATTAATTTTGTTTGCTATTTAGAATGTAAAACGTTAACCAAACAAAATATCGACGAATACCAGAATCTAAGCGAGCTGGCGGGACACAAGTGTGATAAGAGTAATTATGTAGAACAACGAACTATTACTTGGGTTTATGACTACTTATCATTGCGTCCAATGTCAGGAAAATTATACATATATTATATGGCATTACAAGCCTTACTTGAAAACAACTAAGGTATGTACAATTAACTTTAAAATCTTTGATTATTCGTGGGGAATGAATTTTCGTTGGTTTCGTGGGTCGACCTATCCATGAATTTTAACACAAAAACATCGGAAATGGCCTACGCCAATTCCACATTTTTTTTCAACAATCAGAAATTCACCAATGTACCTGTTCGAGAAGAAGTCTTTTTTTTAAAGAAAAAAACAAACCCGGGAAATTGTATGCAGAAAAATATAGATAATTTGACAGGAAATACGAGTATGAACGAAAAGTAGGTTTCGGTTAACAACAACTACTGTTATTACTTGCATTATTACAAGTTTGAATAACAATTGCAAAACCGAATTTTTAAATATGTTATTACATAGTGCTTGTTAAAATAAACATAAATAATGAACAACATAATGCTTTGCAAAATATTAAAAAAACAAAATTAAATCGTCCTGGGTGGGCTTGAACAACCAACCTTTTGGTTAACAGCCGAACGCGCTAACCGATTGCGCCACAGAGACAACTTCTCTACATAACACAATATGAGGAAATGTTTTGTTCCTAAATCTTATTGACATCTGTGACAAGTCGTTAATGTTCGGCTGAACGCTGTAAGAAAACTTGAGTCGTCGTGCATTGTGTTATCATGTCATTAACATAATACATTTTTTAAATGTTATGCGTTCTCTATAATGCTGGTTGTTTAATATTTGGAATATGTTGCCTTTGTGGCTCTTTTTTAAGCGGTTCAAAAATCAAACTTAACTAGTAAGCAATACATAGTCTTATGAATTAGACTTATCTTCGTGCGTTCTAGTGTTGTTTTTTTTAAACTTCAGTATTATATTCTAAAATAATAATATTGTTGTTTTGTTGTTGTTTTTATGTAAAAAAAATACAGGTGGTATTTACCAATTGTAAATTCAATTCAACTCAGTGAGAAAATTTGAGATTGAATACACACATAACGATTTGTTTTGTCTCAAACTGTTACATTTCTATGAGCTTGATTTGTTCTAAAGGCTTAATACGTTTGTGGAAATGAAATGTAGGGACCTTACTGAAACTCTTCATTGTTCGATCAAACAGAAAAATAAACTTAAACCCTTGGTCGAAACATTAGATAATATGCTTATCAGAACTTGGAGACAAAACAAAGAAAACAACAAAAAACTAAGCGCTGACAACACGTCAACAATTTGGAGACTAATCACTCTATTCATACGTCATTAGATATCATACTCTATTTTATAAATAAACACCGTAATATGTTGATAATATATATCAAACACATACACGACACATAATACAGCAGGAACAAAACTGTTATAAACAATTCAAATCAGAAGAACGGGTATTTCCTATAATATGAGCCGCGTCATGCGAAAATAGGTAACATGCCCTTCTCATCCTCGCAGTTCAGTCAGGAGTTACCCATGTCCGCCATGGGTAACATGCCCTTCTCATCCTCGCAGTTCAGTCAGGAGTTACCCATGTCCGCCATGGTGTGTAGCTACGCTGGCCACATACGGCATCAGACCCATTTCCGCATGACGCTGTTCATAGTGTTTGTAATATATCACCCGCATGCATTACATCTGCTCTTCGCATGCATTTTACAAACATTCCACATATTCATTATTCAATAACTAATATGTTTATTAAGAAGTATATCAAGTTATTTTGTTTTTGAGAATGCATATGTGAGGACCAGGAATACTTTTGTTCAAGTCAACTGAAATATTTTCTAAAATGAAACGTCATGTTTGTAATAAACACTAATTGCCATGTTACGTATGCTTAATGTCGTCCGAAATAAGTATCGTTGTGCGTTTGGGCCTCATGGAATTAATATAATTAATGATTCATACATTACTTTGAAATTCTTCGAAACAACATGTGGGAGACAAATAATTCGTGGTGCGGCATCAAAGCTAAATTATACAGTAAAAACATAAATATTCGTTGGCATGATAGTTCGTGTCATTTAAAATGACTTTTTCGTCGATATGTTAATTTCTCATTTTGGGCAAAAATGAGGAATTTGCATCGGACATTTTCCGATATGTTTGTGTTAAATACCTGGATTATTAAAAATTCATGTCATGCGAATACTACTGATTTGCCTGTATTTCGCATATTTATAGTGAATGGTATATTTTGTAGTAATATAGATTTACCACAAGGTTACATATCCACATAGATAGATGTGAATCCCATCGATCATGGTGCCTTCGACAGGATCCAAACAGATTTATAAACAGTAACATTAATATAACAACATCTTCTTGAGAGATCCGGATAAGCACACTGATTCCCAGCGTTCTTCGCGGCTAGGGTACCGATTGTCCGAAACGGTCCCATGACAGTTTGGTCATTTTACCACATTCCTCCCCACTTAATAGTCCTCCATTGATACCTCGGGCTCGATTATACTCAATTTAGGCGGGGGAGGGCGGTCGGGGACTTTATTGTTCCTTTTCCTCTCCCGGTACACGTTTGGAGTGTCCTCATCAGCTTCCGTGAACAGCGCGTTGAATCCCTTGCCTGACATGAACAGATGTGGTCCAAACACAATGGCCATGGCCATAGGGCTCATCTTGTTGACCTGCTCGTTGCAAGCGACGATGGCCAGAAAGCATATCACGTGCTTCAGAACGTCATAATGTTCATCTGGCAGCCTCTTCAGCAGAGGCTTCAGATGAGTCACACACACTTTGGGGTCCTTCGAGTACCTTTCATGTATGGTAAGGAACTGGGCGGTCATCCTGAGAGGCCCTGAGGAACACCTTGAGCATGCCTGCGATGCCATGATGTCGCCACACTCGTCCAGGCTGGCTTCTCAGCGAGAGTCGAACTGGGCTCTCAGGTTCTCTATCGTGGCATGACTGCTACTCGGCCGGAATATGCCCTCCGGGTTCATTCCAGGATTTTGGATATGCAAGCAGGTCTTCTTCACAATGAACGGCACACAGTTTCCTTACTAACGAGTAACGAATGTTCGGGCACCTTGCAGTGCGGGACGGTACTTCCATCTACACTGCCACATGACAATCAGTTCGTAACCGAAACACTCTTTCAAAAGGCACAGACGTTACAGGTACTTCAAGTGTTATCTTAGCAACATGTGCCACGCGAAGATATTTGTGCCGTTTTTGTTAAAAGCAAATCTTCTTCACGATGAACGGCACATGGTTTACTTTGGGTGCCTTGCTAACGAGGTCAGAAAGTGGGACTCCGAATGTTCGTTCGCCTTGCGGTACGAGACGCTTCATACCCGCATTAACGAACTTCCTGTTTCTATCCATCGATGCATCATATCTCAGTGGCTGTGTATTGTATAAATTGTCCGTAACAAGGATGGGTTGGTCACTTTGCCGGGTGGGGATTTTAATTGCTTATCCCAACAACAGCATTCCCGGATCCCATTCTGAACAGTATGAAATTCTGGGTCCCGACGTCCTTCGCGTCTGACATGGCAATCGGTCGGAACGGTCATGAAACGGTTCGGTCATTTTTACTATATTCCTCTCTATGTTATAGTCCATACCCCCTTATTGAAAGGCTCTGACCTCATGTCCACACATTACCCTTGTTCATGACTCCAGCCCTCTTTTGACCTGTAACTCATAAATAAACATGGGTCAGAAAGACTCCCATTACTCTAATTGAAAAATCCCTGGCACGCACTAAATTGGTTAATCAGACCCCCGCACTACAGCATTGACCCAACTTAAATCCCTAAACATCATATATTGGACCGTTTGACTGGATTTAGACTCATAGCTAACCTTTTGCCCACATTTCCCCATACAGCATAGACCACGGCTTGACCTAACTCCTTAATCATATGAGTGACCCTAAAGACCCCCAGGATCCCATCCAAGTCCCACCCTATGCGTGCCACTACCCCCACACCCTAATCAGTGCCGGCCCTACCACTGGCCGCATCTAGCTCAACCTTGAACAATGTCGGCCATAAAATTGACCGCACAACCTCTGTAAATGTCGGCCAAACCGACCGCATATAGTACAACCTCGAACAATGTCGGCCATAAAATTGACCGCACAACCTCAGTAAATGTCGGCCACACCGACCGCATATAGTACAACCTCGAACAATGTCGGCCATAAAATTGACCGCATCTAACACAACCACGAACAATGTCGGCCATAAAACTGACCGCATCTCGCACTAGTTACAGGGCGCCCCAAATGGTGGCGCCCTCCTACGGTTCGATCCCCAACTCGCGTACTGCTCAATTCCAGCATCTGACCGTATATTGCAAAACCTAAGACAATGCCGGCCTTACAACTGACTGTATCTTGCACAACCTCAGAAAATGCCGGCCTTACAACTGACCGTATCTTGCACAACCTCAGACAATGCCGGTCAGACAACCGACGACATGTCGCACTACTTCAAGGACGCCCCAGATGGTGGCATCATATTATGATTCTCCATCACATTGCTCAAGCCACTATTTTCTACCAGGGCTCCGGCATCGACCCTGTCACTGATGCGATGCCATTGACCGAGCCCCTACCATTACACCGCTAGCTTGCGCGAGACAAATAAACCTGTCGCAGGCAATCAGAAAGGAGCCATCGTCAATACCACTACACGTACAGTACATTGTATACAGGCTTATCTTGCCAATTCTCCATAAGACCACAACTTTCGTGCTCACGCACCACCTATGCAGGGAAATAACAATTAACAATTCGCAGTCGGTCATAATTCAGTAATTCATTCACCACAACTCGCCCCAGGGAACCCCGAAGCATATTCTTTCCCTTTCCTAAGCCCCTTTCTTGGGCCATAAGGACCACCTGGCCACTTAAACCTAAGGCGGCTCCCACTACGTCAATAGTGGATCCATGTTTTCGCTATACAATCAACTCGTGCACCTGTTCCAGCATCGGAACCTTTTCTGGCAACTGAGCAACTACCTTGTCCGAGACCAAGGTATTCTCAGCCGCCGTATCTATTACACCTGTATTGCAAAGCCGTTCACACTTGCATTGATACTTGCATTGATTTGGGACATAGAGTCCGATTTGATCTGCCCGATTATATTCGGTAGGCCCTTATCGTTATGGATACTTGTTGGACATTCTTGTTCAAAGTGCCCTATCTCTTTGCAATTGAAACATTGCTGCCTGACTGGAGATGGCGATGGACTTCTGGTAGGCCTTGCGCAAAAGCTGGTCAAGCATCCCCATACAAATGTCCATCGTCTCCCCTAACATGTCCTGCTTTCTCTCTACGGCCACCATCCTTTCTACAAGCATACGCTCCGAGGCTACAATTACCCCTGCCACCTCGACCTGCCCTTCACACTCCACTTTCCGTACCAATTTTGGTTGATACATAAAGCCTTGAGTGTGAATGACCCACTTCAGCTGGTCAATAGCCTGATCTATGGACACTGGCCTCTGTTTCATTACTCGCTCTCCAGCCTCTCTCTCCTTCGCACCCATGCATAATCTTAATATACATTTATGCAAAAAATACTCTTCCAGCAAGTCCCCATATGCTTTGCCAGCAAGGGTCAACACCCTGTCGGCCCAGTCATCGACCGAATCATCCTCTCCTTGCCTAGCACTGAAGAAGGTTACCCTTGCCGTCTCTGGCGAGTCGCGGTACCCAAAACGCCTCTCTAGCTTGTCTACTACCTCCAAATAGCTTAGCTCCACCTCCCTTTCCATCACCAAGGCATAGTATTTACTTGCCTTGTCGGTCAAGCAGAGACACAAGTAGTCACTCTTTTCCCTATCCTCCCACTCAAAAATAGTAGAGAAATTTTCAAATTTGGTAAGAAAAGCCTGCCAGCTTCCCCGACCATCATATATTAGTGCCTTAAGCAGCGATTGCAGCCTAGACTTCTGCTGGCCAGGAGGCAAAGCTCTCTGGCCAAAGGGTGCCGCAACGTTAACGCTTACACCTCGCGTTGCATTAACAACATTCTGCGAAACAAGACGAGGGGTTGCCCCGCTCCTGTCCAACTGTGGTGCAGGTACCATCAATGTCGAGGTTACATACCCCGACTGCACACCATGTGTTAGCTGGTACTGAACAGGCTGTGCCTCATGTGCCATGGCATGGTACTGTAAAGGGTACAACCCATGTGCCACGGGCACCTGAGTCACCGCCTGGTATTGACCCGACTGCACGCCATATGTGAGCTGGTACTGAACAGGCGGTGTCTCTTGTGCCATGGCATGGTACTGTGCACGGTACACCCCATGTGCCACGGGCACCTGAGACGCCGCCTGGTATTGACACGACTAAACTCCATGTGTGAGCTGGTACTGAGCAGGCTGTGCCTCCTGCCCAATGGCATGGTCCTGTACAGTGTACACCTCGTGTGCCACGGGCACCTGAGTCTCCGCCTGGTATTGACCCGACTGAACTCCATGTGTGAGCTGGTACTGAACAGGCTGTGCCTCCTGCCCAATGGCATGGTACTGTACAGGGTACACCCCATGTGCCACGGGCACCTGAGTCACCGCCTGGTATTGACCTGACTGAACACCATGGGTAACCGACATATGCGCCACCGCTTGATATTGCACAGGCTGCGCCTCCCATGCCACTGGTGTCGGTTTCACAGCCAAATAGTGCACAGGCTGCTCAACTGACCCATCATCGATCGGTTCAGTGACTGGTCCACTAGCCTCTCCGTACCACTTCCCCTCCTCATTTCATCTATGCTCGGAATCAGGCTGACAATCAAATGTACTAAACCCAAACATGACCTACGTCAGATGTAGAAGTTACAAATGTTAATTTCGAGATGTCCATCCATCATGACCATTGATAATGTAGTTAAGTTAATGAATTGTTAAACAACTAAATTAAGTTACACTTATTGCAAACTGCTGGTATAAAAATTAACTCCCTCAGTTTAATCGCATAAGAATTAATTTAATTTATTTGAGGGACTACGGTAAGTTAAGAATATATACGGTAATCCAGCAAAACCGTTTCAATATATCGTTGGACACGTTATTTGAGACAGATACCAAAACACCTATATTAATTTTACAGGTGTATAGATTATTGTAAACAGCACACACCAACAAACTTGTACAATAATAAACAGTCCACACTTTTGAGCGTGCAAGCAGTGAAAAAACAAATAGGGAATATAACACATTCAAATGCCCTTTTAACTTCAAATTGGCATTGAATATGAAAAACACAAAAACACAATGTGGCAATATGATTTAATATTTCAAAAAAACATAAAAAATGAGTTACAGATAACAAGTGAAAGTATTCAACCTCACTCGCAGTTAAATCGCGACCAAATCAAGAATCGTATAATTCGTAATCAATAAGTTATCTCTTTGAGTTAATAACAAACAACTGAAGAGAAATTAATTATCTTTCCCTCATTGAATAAATTGCCATTTTCCACTGCAGAAATTGTGATAAAATCACAATCGAATTGCAGTGAGTAGAAACGACAGGTCAATGTAAACAAATAGCTCTAAATTTAGCCGTGTGATGAATTATTGGCACTAGCAATCCAGCCCAGTAAAAATCGAAAACCTAAAATTAGAAACACAGATAAGGCAGTTACACGGTACACATGACAGCAATCGTACGCAATCAACAAAACGTCTAAGTCAACAAATTATCTGATAAATACCAACGAAATCGGTTTGAATACGATCAATGATACTTAGGGTGCAATTAAGAAATACACATTTAAAAAAAATGTATGCAAATTTTAAGGGAGAAATTTGCCGAGTCAAAATAGCTGACTTTTAAAAGTAAACAATACGACAAGTTCGGAGCTCGCAACGCCATTTGTAGTAATATAGATTTACCACAAGGTTACCTATCCACATAGATAGATGTGGATCCCATCGATCATGGTGCCTTCGACAGGATCCAAACTGATTTATAAACAGTAACAGTAATATAACAACATCTTCTTGAGAGATCCGGATAAGCACACTGATTCNTGCCCATGTTCGTATTACGCGGCTCTTATGCGCCCCTCATTTGACAAGCATGCCCTTATCTTTGGGAAGCAACGCATTTCTGCTTTCAAATTCCAGCGCTGCTATGAAAAGCAGAATAACATCCGAACTTAGGGTGTGTACAATTAAGCATATACATGTGCATGGAACGCCAACGCGATAACGGGGATTGGGACGGTGATACACTTTTATATTGCTATCTGCAAGTGGGAAATGAATGTGTTGATCGATTTTAATTTCACTGTCTTACAAATCATATGTATAATGCGTATAATAAATATCCCGTAACAGCTTTTTTCGACTAACCATCCGATGTGTATTATCATGGACATTTTCTGTCAGTGAAGCAGGTAAAGGGTTTCAAGTACAGTATTTTGTGGACAACATATATACAAACGACAAGGGGCCATAATCCTGCCAAAACTGTTCGCAACCAAAATTCCAGAGTGCACACACTACAACAGGCTAGTTCGATGTTATCTTGTATTTAGAATACAACAGCATACCGAATTATGTACACGCACATGTCAACAAGATTTGTAAAGTAAGTAAAAAATTTAAAAGAATGCAAAGTACAATATTGTAAAAAATACATGTATGAAGAGAAAATAAATTTTTCACCAAAACATGATGTTATCTTCAAAGTTTAAAACAATCATGTAAAATTACCAGAATAAAAGGCACATAGTTATTGAATTCAATATGTGTTAACTAGTAACTTAAATATGTAATTAGAAAATGTTCAACTTCTTCAACATGTTGGCATTCGTTTCACAATACAACTAAGTGGCACGCATTTCATGCTTACAGTAGATTAATATGAACGTTACTAAAGGTATATAAACATGCTTAATATAACAAGTATGAACACAATATTTCAGTAAAAATTGCTTTAGCATTGAGCAAAATTTGTCGAAAACATACAAATGTATAAATGCTTGCCTTTGGATAAAATACAGTTTCAACAATAAGTATAAAAATGAACACATTACAAGGCACAGGTTATATCCCCAGAAGTTATGATTTATAAATGTATAAAAAATATGAAAATTCTTTTTAAAATGTGTCTTTCAGTGTTAATACAAAAAAGTGCAATGGAATGATTGACAATTGACGAACTGTGTAATTACTTTGTGTGTATGTATGGATAATGTTTATGGCTGTTCAATGACAAATAGTGAAATGCTTGCTTTAGGTACAGTCACAATCACACAAAGTAAAACAACATCATATAATCATTCCACTACAAGAACAATTGTCATTTTTCTTACCTCCAACCCATTAACTTTGAAGCTCTTTAATCAAGGTTCAATTTGTTCAATAGTGACAGTTTTTCAACCAACAAATCAACAGTTTTAAAGTAAAACACAATTTAGTTAAGTACAATGTGTATCTTTAATATCATTAAATGTCACTATTTTTAGGGCTAATTAAGCTGTATTTCTAAATTTACATGCTGCTTATCACACAAAGTTCTGTTCATCTTACAATCGAAATGTACACAGTAGTTTTCAAACATTCAAATAAGCTTCCCTACCAAACAAAGCAAGAACATTCGAACAAAAACTTCCCTACTACCAAACTCTCTAAAATTAGTCATCATTTCATAACAACAAATTACTTTGTGATGCACGAATAAATAATTTCTAAATCTATTCTGAATGTACAATGTGAGATCACAAGAATTTAAAGGTACATGAAATCTTGAACACATTTTTGACAGGCTCTTTATTGGCAAGAATAACCCCACAATGCTGAATTATGAACATGTATACAAAGAATGTCAGTCATAATGAACGTATCATAACGTACATTAAGAATTACACAACCATCAACTCACTGTTTGTTATTGCAATAAACGAGTTCAAAAATAAAAGTAATATTGTTTTAACAGACAACAGCGTTGTTTTAGTTAGAAAATGTCCGCAAAACCTAACCTAGTTTTCTAATTTTTTTTCAATAAGGTGCATTTATTTCTTTTTTTATTAAAATAATTTTAGATTTGGTGTAAGTTTGTGGAAATTAACAAGTTTGTAAAACAATAATATGTTTGTCAAATGGACTCATTTTTATTGAAACCGGTACAAATATTACACTCACATAAGCCAAGACTCTTAATAAACTATTCAAAATCTCATGTATTTGCCATTTTTAGTACAATAACCTTCCATATACACATTGATAATTTACAACACTACAATCATATTATAACATAATGTCATTTTAATTACTACAAGCATATTATAATATAAAGTCAGTACGAACGCACACTAGATATCTACAACTACATCTGGGGATAGCATATAGAAACGTTTTACTTGGACGAAAGTAACATCATCAAAATATTATTGAACACAATATTATTACAGATATACTATCATACACTACAGCTAGGTGTTCATTATCGTAAATGCACAAATTTACATACAAATACTTTAAGTTTTGAATGTAACCCCAACATTTGCTTTCCACATATTTTTTCAAGTTTTTATCTCTTCCAAATGCATAATTAATAATACAATTTTGCAATACCAAAAACATTAAGCACCTTTTAAAACGTTTTGAATTATAATAGAGCAGAAATTTACATAAACTCCATATTGTTGCAGTATCTTCTTAAAGCTCTTAAAATAAGTAGTGTGACGATTTTGGCCGGTATTTTATCCTTTAGGTTCACTATTCTTTGAGTACATTCATATTGTTTACATCAAAACGAAAGTNGAATTGTAGAGACCTTACTGAAACACTTTATTTTAGATCGAACAGAAATTTAAACTTAAACCCTATTAGTCGAAACATTAGATAATATGCTTATCAGAACTTAGAGACAAAACACAGAAAACAACAAAAAACTTAACGCAGACAACTAGTCAACAATTTGGAGACTAATCTGTATATTTATACGTCATTGGATATAATACCGTATTTTATAAATGAACACCGTTATTCAAAATGTAATTTTGCAGATTTGTTGCAAACAATTGAAATGGATGCATTTCAAAATAGGTGCATTCGATCAACCTGCGAGACAGAGACAACAACATTACACTACAAACTATGAGGCAATGTTTTGTTACTAAAGCTTATTGACATCTATGACACGTCGTTAATGTTTGGCGTAACGCTGTAAGAAAAAAGTTGTCGTGCAGTGTGTTGATCATGTGATAACCATAATATATAACAAATGTTACGCGTCATCTTTAACGTACGTTGTTTCATATTTGGAACAGAAGAATGATGCCTTTGTGGCTCATTTTTAAAGCTGTTCAAATACAAACTTTAATAGTTTACAATTTATTGTCTTATGAACTAGACTAATCTACATGTATTTTAGTGTGTTTTTTTCAACTTCTGTATTATATACTAGCATAATATTGTTGTGTGGTACGAAGCGGTTCGGGACGAACGCGAATCCTTAATATCGGAAGTGTGAACCCCGGTATTTCAATGTTTTTCCTGTTAGCCATATTGAACAATAAAGCAAACGTCGTCAAGACCTTATTCATCGATAAATCCTGATTATTCATGGGCATCACTCTGTCCTGCTGGTGGAAGTGTGACGATTTTGGCGGGTATTTTAGCCTTTAGGTTCATTTATCTTTGAGTACATTCATATTGTTTACATCAAAACGAAAGTACGTTTCCCGTTGGCAAGTCGTTAACTTTTCGGTAAGTTCCACGCACATAGTATGTGCATTTAAGATTGATCATTGTATTTTAATGTACATA
>VMBQ01008094.1:8894-33641 GCA_007657795.1 Dreissena rostriformis
ACCGCGGAACTCTTGTTTTCATAAGTTTTAATTTCCATTTCATGTTTTCCAATTATCATTATACCAATAAAATGGACTCTGTTACTTTGATTCCGCTGTCCTTCGCCAATAGCAAAAATTTCGCAATTCCGGCAATAAAAATAATCGTTTGGTGAAAATTCGTGGCAAACTTGTGTTCTGTTCTGTTCAGTGTCGTTCTAGATAATAAACTCTTTAAACTATAGACTGTAAGCCAATACTTCATAGTGTTATTGAACCAACAAATTGATACGCAGTGCGCATCAACAACTGTCAGAACTGCATATCGAGACAAAGACGGTGAGAATTAACAAAACAAATATGTAACTGTACAACTTATTGGCGTTAAAAAACAATGAACACTTAGTGCTAATGGAGCACTTGAGTTGTCGCCGAACGCCATTTGACTTTACTTCTCAAATGTTTTCGGACATATTCGTAGGTTTATGTTTCGGTCCTATGAATCAATGTCCGGTCCTGCAAGTCCACAGGACCGGATGGTCTGTGGACTTACAATGCTTGTGTGGATGTCTGTTAAGCTGTGTAATCTGAACAGGTAACGAAATGTCAATAACTTATTGTTCTTTTGTCCTGAATCGGAGGAAGACTAATATGTTTTACAGGCATCTTTGACCGACTGACATTATAAGGCTGAAGGGATTTCAGTAGGGTCAAGGTTACTGTTGACTAAAAATGTTTTTTATCCTGCAAAAGAACTTGTTTTTATGCAGGTATTGTTCTGAAATTTGGGTTGTTGTTAGCTTACATTCAGACCTTGCTTGTGATTACCTTTTGGGCCAGTTAGATCAAGGGTAAGGTCACTGTGACTTAAAATAGAAAAAAACTTCTTCAGCTCAATACTAGAGCAGAACTTATTTTTTAGCTAATGATATTTGATCTTATTTCCCTGTCCTATATATAAATTAACACATCTTCCAAATATGAGCTTAGCAGAACAATGATTGTGGAGTTTGTTTTGAAGTTAATTGAAAAAAAGCTGCAGCGGTGCACCCTCTGTTTTGGTCTGCTAACTGCCCGTAGAGTAAAGCGAACACAAACATTAATAACTGATATTGTTATTTCAAATAAGGGTGACATTTGTATATTCACAGCAGAAAATTTAATAATTGCAGTTTTAGACTAAGAACAACTCAACCTGAAGTAAATGTTTTGCTGTCATTTATCAATTCAAATATTTTTAAGTAGATTTTTTTTTCAATTTCGGTGCTTAAAAATTGATATGAAATCATGGTTTCAACCTTACTGCAGTTCTGATCTTTAGGTCATAATTAAATGAATTTTTGAAATGCTTTTAAATACTAAGCTTTATTTGTGTGTACATGTTCTTTATTTGCTTATACTGACAAAGACCTATAACTCTAACCGCCTTTTAAGCGCGATTATTTTCAAAGTCGCAATATCATCAATAAACTGTATTTATTCAATTGAATATGAATGCATGTCTTAGCGTGCAAACTAAATGGTTAATTAATGAGACATTTGTTCTTGTACAATATAGGCCAAGGGGCCAGTTGTGCCAATTTCTTGGCTGTTAAAGTTACTTAGTATACGTTAAAGAACTTAAGTAAGAATAGTTTGATGAACTTTTGTTTGTAGTAAGTTTACTTGCTGATCTAGCATTGGAGTGCACTTGAGGTCGGTTAAGTCCAGTGCCCTGTTACTGAAAATAAAAACCATTTCCCTGTTTATGATTTAACTACATAATTTTGCTTTGAAATGTGCTTCAATTTGGTGTGATGCTAGATCGATGCAGAATTAGCTAAGCATTATGGGTAAGTCATGTCAAGGTGAAGTTCACTTTCGTATTAAAGAGGAAAACAGTTTCCGTTAATTTACAATATTTTCGATGGAACTTTGCGTTGAAATTTGTGTGAATATATCTCTTGGAATCTCATAGTTATATACATTAAACTAAATGTATCAGTAAAACAATGCAACTCTAGTGTTGTGGCATTGCCACATTTTGTATAGCGATTGCACCATTGCATTTGTCGTCACATATCATATGACTAACAGAACATTAAAATGACATCATCAAGAGGAAGAATAGTTTAGCGTTCAGTCTTGGAACAGCTCTTGTTGTCTGGGAAAGAAATCTTTCAACTATGAAAGCAGGCCTGTATGAAATCGGAACATTTCATTTAATTGGTACATAGGTCTCATTGTGGAACAGTTCAGTGATCATAAACTGTAACTATGCATCACATACTTTTGTTTGTGGTTATTGATTACTTTAAATTTAACATATTTGCTTAACACCATAATTCTTAAGGTATATAATGGCAATTTTTTTTCCAACAATATATAATTTTGAAAATTGTGTGAAAATACTACATACACACATTATGGGAACGATAAAATAAAAACATAGGGTTACTGGCCTTGTTTAATGGACTGTAAACCACGAATGACGAAAAAAGAAAAGTTCTAAAATACCGTATTTTTTACAATTATTAGTTTATATTGATTAAAATATCCCTACTGGTATATTGAATTACTTGAAAAAAGTTCATATTTTCAGTATATTCGGTAATAAAATTTCGCGATGTGAAATCGAAAGTACATCGCGAAAATAGGTGACATACCGATATACACACTATAAATAACGCAAGTAGATTGATCATTTTATATATAAAATATATACAATTCAATACGCATGCACAATTTGCATTCCTGGGTTTACCACGTGACGATGATGATCAATCTACTTGCGTAATTTATANGATGGTATTTATGTAAGATGTGCAAAAGATTTGGTCAAAATCGGTCAAGAAATGCCCAAATTCAGTACAAAGATAGGGCTTTTCAATTTCTTTCTATGGACAGAAATGATCTAAATAATAAACACGCGCGGGTGACATGTAAAACCACGTGACCATTGCATCATTGTTTACAACGCCATTTGCCATGGAGATACCGTGTTATTTATTAGTTCTTCTTTGTTGTGAAAAGCGCGGAAGTGGAAAACACGTGAAATTGGCGCTCACGTGACCCAAATCGTGCATAAGTCACAGGTTAATAATAGTCTTGAGCATTCCGTTATGAACATGATTAGGTTTTCGTATTTTTGATGCTTTTGGCATTTTTTGTCACAATTTTTGCGAAAATCAGCATGGAAGAGTTAAGCTTTAGAATATACCTGACGAATACTGATCAATTCTTGTCAGTTAAGAAAACCAAATTGTTGTGAGAAATATCAACTCGGCCGGCTTTAATCGGGTTAAAATCTTATGGGGTATGCGAACTACCTCAAATGAAACGATGTTCTAAGCAAGTGATATACAATGTTTTAGAGGGATTATTTGAAAATCTATATGCAAGTCGATATCTTCATATTGTCTTTAATACGTATCACCAAAGTTAATACATGTGAATGAATGCAAACAAGTATATTGTTCATCTAAGTAAAAAATGAATGTGAATAAACTGTTCATCAAAGTAAATGAATATGAATAAATGCACAAAAAAAACGTATACTGTTCATCAAAGTAAATGATTGGGAATAAATGTAAAAAAAAAACACAAAAAGTGTTTGTAGACATGTTCTATAAAAACAAAACAAAAACACGGTTGAATACAATATATTATGTATACCACGGTTACAAAACTTTATCCAGTATGACATATTTGTCATTTAAATAATGGGAACGAATTAATCGACAACCACGAAACAGAAACACCCACATGATTCTTGAAGAATATATAGCTACTAAACGAAACTATTCCATAATTAATACAAAATTAATTAAAACTAATACAGTCATGTTATGTGTAAGAGAAAAAAACATTATTCATAGTGGCCTACGTTTATTTCCATATAAGCCTAAGTCCATTAAGTTCAAATCCATGTTTTGACACGTGTTTTCTATTGACACGTATTTTCTTCACTTTGAATCATCTGATCACGTTGTAATGACTACAGATTCATTGACGACAACATCGCAATACTTCTTGTAACAATATGTAAATCAAAATAAACGACACATTAGCATTTCAGCTCACCTGTTAACAAGGTGCTCATAGTTAGCATTTGGGATCTTCTTTATGGCCGTCGTGCGATTTGAGTTTTCTGTTGAGCGTAAACATTTCATAAGAACGACATCTCCCCCAAACCGCTTGGCTCATGATGACGAAACTGCACATTAATGATCCTTATTGGACCTTTTAAAGTTCTCTACATATATAGGTTTAAGATTGTTAAATTGGAACCTTAAAAAGGCTCTCAAATCGTGCGGCTCAAATGTCAAATTCTTGGTATGTAGAAAGTTTATAATTCAAACTATGTTTTGACATGCAAGGACCTCGTCATTTACATTTAACTTTAATCATCAGTTAGTTACACCCTTTGATTTTAAGGTTCGCATTCTTCTATATAAAATAAAATGCTTTATTTTGTGCTATGAATACTCTATTATTTCAATTAAAACTGATCAGTAGTTCCTTAACAATCAAGATATAATTTACCAAATTTGGTTTAAATTTACGATTTACCCATATATCACAACAGTAAAATCACAACATTTTACTTCTGATTCTTGAACAAACCAACATGCACAGCGCGGCCTGTATTCGTCTCTGGTACATCGACGTGTACAAAATGCATTTCACATTGGTAAAAAAACGGTTAATTATATTTACACTATTTAATGTGTGTTCTAAATTATTAATGATCAAAGGATGATAAAGATTGACTATATGATAACTGTTATTCTGGACTAGTAAAAGAACCAGATAATAATCAAACATAATTCGAACAAAAGCATAGATTATTAAGTCGCATTACACATCCAACCTTTATGGACCAAATTAAAGACTACATTCAAATGCGGATACAACGAACAATATATTGTAAATCCTACATGGAAGTTCAACAACTGCGTCCATTTCATTTTTTTCATTGGTTCCATTACGGTTTTCAATTAATAATGGAGTGCATATATCATTATTTAAAAGAAAATGTTGTCTGCTTTATTTCCATTAAATGATTCTGGTAAAATGATTATTTCCTTTCCAGTGTTTTACTAACTATAGGATAACATATTTTGACTCACTCAGCAGACGATTAATTTCATAAGTCTGATCCATCTTGCGTAGGAGTCCGGAGATAGTCGACGTATCACAATTGATTTTGATTTTAAAGGGACTTGTTCACAGATTTTGGCATGTTTTGAAGTTTGTCCCTAAATGCTTTAAATTGATAAATATAAACATCAGAACTAAAGGGCTCAAATATTAAAACAAAACTAAAAGTAAAACAAAGAAAAAAAAAACAGAAAAAGAAGTTAACCACAACAGGGCTCGAACCACTGACACAGGGAGTAAAAGCCAAGCGCCGAAACCACTCAGCCATTCGTCGTCACGTTTGTGTGTCTGTGTAATTTAGAGTTTATGTTCGGGTCGTCGTAGAGTCTTTACGACTACATTATGTTCGGACCTGACCATCCGTCTTCACATGGACATTTATTTTATACTTTGTAAAACCATCCACGTGTTGTAACAAAATATAACGATAACAAAAAAAAATCGATTTTTCAATCGTTTCGCGTCTGAGACGCTTTATAATTTTATCAATTTCTAACGATGATTTTCGTTAACAAAATTGTATTTTCAGTATAATTCTGCGTCATTAGTGTTATCTCGCACACTGATGTACATTGTTCATTTATTTCTTGAATCTGTGACAAACAGTTGAAACATTCTCATTTTGATTAACTGTGAACAAGTCCCTTTAAAGCAATCAATTGTACTTGTGTCAAATGAACAAGCAGACGATAAATTAGGCATCCCGTAGTTGAAAATGTGTTTACTTTGACAATCCATTATTACACAATTTTGGGTGTATCGCCGGTAGAAGGTTTTTATCTCTTAAAACTTGTCTTGCTTTAAACACGCTCACAGTAACGTTTCAATAGCAAAGTAAATTTAATATATGACAACATGCGATAATTTAGTTGCGATAAACAGTGCATTTCAATCAATAAGAAATTGTTTTTAACTTAGAAAAAAATCGACACGATTACTCTCCATGCAGTTTCTGTACCTCGTTTGAATTGCCCACACGTTTTGCATAATAATCATATGTAACCATGGGTGAATTATATTTCCTCTGCTAGTACACGTGTTATCTTGTGCACACTAAGACACACCAGTCATCTTTGCACACAATTCGTAAAATGCCAACTGAAACATGGATAAATATTCTAATTTTCAAAAAAATATGTATGCCTTCCTTACGCATAAAATGTTCTAGTTTGATGACATTCATTCACAAGGAATATGTCAATCTTTTTTCGTAACAAATAATTTAAATAGCAGATTAAAAGTATTTTAAAGCTTATTGAAGATCTTACTAGTAAGAGACGAGAATTAGTCTGAAATTTTGTCATACAAAGAACATCATTCTAAAAAGTCAGCTAAGTTTGGGCTAAAGTTTTTTTTTTTAGCGGACAGAAACCGTTCGATTATACGCCTACTCCAAACAAACACATTATAAGATTAAATGGACCTATACATTTTTTCATAANTAATGTTTTCACGGGGCATTTAATATACATGAGCAGTGTGAGGTTTATTGGTATTAATTTTTACAACAGGTGAGGCGGCTTGGGATTTCCTCTGGGGAATTTTAAAAACGTTTAATGCTGCTGTATATGTACCTTGGATTTGATAATGAAATGGTTTATTTACATGTGCACGCACATGTAAATATAATGGGCATACAAAATAATGCACAATCTCTATTTGATAATAGTTTGCAGTGGTATGGACACTTTTGCTAGCAACAGCGTCAAAACTGTGTTGAACTTGGTAGGTAATATTTGTCTTAGCCTATAGCTGCTTGATTTGGGATAACACAACTAGGTCAGAAAGCCACATTTCTCTCCCTAAACATCATTACACCTGTTTAGAACATTTAAGTTGATTCTGGTGTCAGGTGGGCACATTTAGCCTTTAAGCGGTATTGTTATATAACTTGTGTTATTTTTAAACATTGCCTGTTAATAATTTACTTAAACAACTGAATGATCAATCTGTTCAATATGGTTATTAATATGTTCTGCATATGCCAATGTCTAGATATATAAAACAATTTATTATAGAAATTGCCCTACAATGATCATATGCCAAAACATGTATGAAAGATATGTTTACCATTTGTTGTAAAAGTTGTTTTAATTTTATTGAGAAATCTTTAGTTTACATAATATGCCAATAACATAACTGAGACAAAGAGCAGTTGCTGTTACAGACAAACCCGAAACCCACATTACTTTATCGGTTTAATCCCCAGGGCCCGGTGGTGGGTCATTCAACAGTCTACCAGAATTACGGTGCTGCTGGAGGATATGGACCAGAGCAGATGGGTCCAGGGAATGAACAAATGGGCAAGATGTATGGACAGATGAATCCAGGTCATGGACAAATGGGTCAAGGTTATGAACCCACAAGTTTATGGGAAGGACAAATGTGTGTACCGGTAGGTGATGGACAAATGGTTCACGGTCATGGACAGATGGGGCAAGGACTTGTGGTGATGGAACAAGGACCTGCACAGATGAGACAAGGACCTGCACAGATGGGACCTCAATCTCCACCACAGCAACCGGAAGTACTGCATCAGCAGCAATCTGGTCATGAGCAGTCTTCAGAGGTCCCTTCTGGAGATAATGATGAACATCTTCAAGAATCTGCCNACAAATGGGCAAGATGTATGGACAGATGAATCCAGGTCACGGCCAAATGGGTCAAAGTCATGAACCCACAAGTTTATGGGAAGAACAAATGTGTGTACCGGTAGGTGATGGAAAAATGGGTCACGGTCATGGGCAGATGGGGCAAGGACTTGTGGTGATGGAACAAGGACCTGCACAGATGGGACACGGACCTGCACAGATTGGACCTCAATCTCCACCACAGCAACAGGAAGTACTGCATCAGCAGCAATCAGGTCATGAGCAGTCTTCAGAAGTCCCTTCTGGAGATAATGATGAACATCTTCAAGAATCTGCCTGGCCAGGTATATTTGTAATTGTTTACAGTAATAACTTTAGTAACATCAGAGGTATGTGTACCTTCTTTATCTTACCCGTTTAATGAACAGAGTGATCTTTTGGGCTTACTTTTTTTTCCTTTTGTGTAAATATTTCAATCAAGCGTCATCTTTTAATTTACCACTGTGCAAATTTTTATAGAATTTATAAGAATTGATGATTGGGTTACACTCTTTCAAAGTTGTTGAAATTTTTCAGTTTTGCTGCATTTATATGTTACAAGAGCTAAATATAGATTTTAAAAAAAGTTCAAAAATTGTCTACTGAAACCACAAGGCTCATAGGTTAAATATGTTGTATGTAAACTTGCATAATGGTAGTCTTCTCAGTTTTTACAAATATATAATGCCCTTGGGGTCAAAACTGATCATGCATCAAGGTTTAAATGATTATAAGAACATATATAGCAAAATAACTTTTCCTGAATCCACAAATCCCTTAGTTATGATATTTGCTATGTAACTTTAGAAAATGATCATGCAAAACCCCTGATTCAGTTTAAGTACCTAAATACAACGTACTCCTGATGAGCTTTCGTGATCACTTTTTGGTTTTCTTTCGTTATGCGTCTTCTGTTTTCAACAGTTGCCTTGTTTACACTCTAGGTGCCAAATTTATTTATTTATTCAAAGAACTTGCTTAGAACATTTATCCCAATTATATCTTGGCCGAAATTGAGACTGGTTTATGTGGGATAAAAGAACTAGATCAAATAAGCGTTAAATCTTGTGAACACTGTAAAGGCCACATTTATTGCCAAATCTTCATGAATCTGTTCAGAAAATTTGTCCCATACATATCTTGGACTAATTATCAAATGGTTCCGGTCCGTTGAAAAACATTACCGCTAGGGAGCGGGTACTTTACATTATAATTTGGTTATCGTAAAACCTTGTGAAAACTCTAGAGGTCACACTCATTGCCTAATCTTCATGAAACTTTTCAGATTATTTGTCCCAATGATATTCCGACCGAGTTTGGAAATGGTTCATGGCAAATGAAAAACATGAGGTCCAGGAGGCAGTTTTCTTATTCAGCTTTAGTAAAGCCTTGTGAACACCCAAAAGGGCACAGGTATTGCCAAATATTCTCATAACATTTGCCCGAATGATTATTTTTAATGAATTCGTATCTGGATCGCATGACGTCAAAATCTAGAACTCGAGGTCAAATAAAAGAAAAAGCTTGTTAACACATTTAATAACCGTTCATAATGAAACTTGGACGAACATTGTCCCAATAACATCTTGATCAAGTTCAAAACTGGGTCACAAGGGATCAAAGACTAGGTAACTAGAGCAAATTAAAGAAAAAGCCTGTAATTCAACATTGTTGTAAAATCTTCATAAAACTTGGTCTGTACATGTGTCCCAAGATAACTCATTTTAGTTCAAAACTTGGTTACCAGAGGGTTGAAAACGCTTGTTATCACAATGTGGGCCACATTTATTGCCTAATCTTCATAAAACATTTCAGAACATTCGTCCGAATGATTTTTCAAACATGTTTAAAACTGGGTCACTTGGGGTCAAAAACTATGTTTCTTGCTCAAATTAAAGAAAAAGCTCTCGAACACTCTAGAGGCAACCATTTTTGCGAATCTTGATGAAACCTGTTCAGATCTAGTTACTTAATCATATTTCGGCAGAGTTTGAAACTGGATCTTGTGGAATGAAAAAATAGATTACTACGTCAAATTAAGACTCTAGAAATCACATTTTAACCCTCTTATCATGAAACTTGCTGAACATATTCAAAAATTGTGTTGTTATGATATCTGGATTTCGCTAAAAATGATTGTGGTTTAAAAAAAAAATCATTGCTTCCAGATGTAAGAGCAGTTCTATTGTTAAAGCTAGTAAACATAACCTGCTCCGAACAGTTAAGTTCATTGAGGTCTCAGATGAGCGCCTTAGGGATTGTTGCTCTCTTGTTTATATCGCTTAGAGAACAATTAAGAATGATTAACTTGTAAGTTATGCTTAGTCTCAGAAGGGGTAAAACTGGTCTCACTTTGATTATGTGATATAGTATTGCAAAATGACTTACTTATACTGCTTGTTAAACATCACATTCCAGATGTTATGCATTTGGTATGTGTATTTAGTATTCCCCCCCCTTTTGCACATATCCATCGGTCGGTAGTGTGGTAGGTCATTAGGTCGGTCAGTAGGTATAAGGTTGATCAGTCGGTCCGTAGACCTAACGTTTCCGTGCGATATCTAGAGAACATTTGACCTACAACCAAACATGCAAGTTTGTATGATGGTGACTTGGGAGGAAAGGAAGACGTCTATTTAGTGTGAGGTCAACAGGTGTGTGGTCAAGGTCACAGGGGATAAATTCGTTTCGGCACAATATCTTGAGAATACTTTGACCCGTGATCATTCAATTTGGTTGAATGATTACTGTGGGGAAAAGGGAAATGCCTCTTTATTATGAGGTTCTACGATAAAGACGACGCATTACAATGTTAATGTCGCCGGGTTTAAGGTCAAGGCCACATGAGCTTGTTTAAATAATTTGTTTTCTGCATGATACCTTATGAACGCTTTGAACGACGATAATCCACATCATGTAACACAGAACTTGTCATTAGAGTATTTTGAGACAAGTTAGCACTCTGTATAGCTATTGTTATCACCCTTTGGTCCGTCGTTCGTCGTCTGTCATGCGTCATTAGTTGTCTTTTGTCAATGTTAACTGACAATAGTCATACAATTTCGTTAGTACAGAATCTCCAAATTTGATCGCGCCTGAAACTGGAGTCAAACACATAGGTCAAATTTAAGAACTATTTTGTCAACACTATAAGAGTCAAATTATTTACCTTATTATAATTAATTGTCTTCAAACATATTTTCCGTTATTATATCACCTGAGCTTAAAAATGATTTATATTTGTTGAAAAACATCGCTGCCTTATATGACTTCATTCTGTTAACACGATTGAAGTCCCTTTTTCTATGCCATTGACCTTGACAAAAATTTTCAAAATATTTGAATATTGACATATTGGCCGAGTCTGTTGAAAAACATAGCACCAAGAAGCTGGGCAGTGTATATGATTATACTGATAACGATGATGATAATTCTGATGATAAACGCATGGCTTGTCAGGAATCCACTCGTATCTCTCCAGCCTACCCTTTTCAGCCACCTGCGTAGCAGCAAATATCAATACACATCTTTTTTTTCAAATTTGGTATGCTATGGTTAGATTAGCTTATTTACTGATAGCTTGTGTAACACTGAATGTTCAATTCTTCGAATTATAGTGCTTATCTTATGAAAGGGTATACATCATTATAATTAAGCCATAATTTCTGTCATCTCATAGTTGAACGTCCAATTTTGTAGAATAATCATTTAAAGAATTGTTATTAACTTAGTAAATTGGAGATGGAGTTCAGTCAATTGGTTGGAATTAATTTTGGGCGGTTCAGGCTGACATATTCCGTTCCATCTAATCATATTACTTTTGGACCAATTTTAACATCATCTTTTTATACCTTAACATTATTGGTAATTAACTAAGATTATCATCCATAACAAATGGAAAGTATTTGCATGGCGGGTATATTCATTTTGTTTGTTAATACTATTTATAACCTCATTTACAAGAAATATGCCATCGTGAATAGCCATGTTTGTATGGTATATGTATGCTAGTTCGTTAAAAACATGGTTGCTCGGGGGTTTTGAGGGGGCTGAGCAGTTTTGATTATATACACTTTAGTGAAATGTTACGAATAATAGCTGTCTGTCATATAGAAAATTGTAGTATATGGATTTGTTTGGTTTAGCAGTTAGGGGTTACGGTCTAGGTTATGGGGGCTGGTAATTAAAAACTATGTCCAAACAAGTTTTGATTACCCTTTAACATAGGATCACTTTTACTAGTTCATGCATCCCACAATCCTTTTTATTTTCGGTAATATTCAGGTTTTGTGTTTTTGCTGTAAGTGTATGACCATGCTTATAACTGATAATATTTCAATTAAGTAATTAAGTGTCTCATTGGTTTGTCGTCGTTAGATACAACTATGCAGAAAGCAGAAGAAAGAGGAACACAGAATGCAGAAACAGTAGAAGAAAACAAAAATTTAAAAGAACCGCAGACCAAAGTTAAGCTAACACATTTACCAAGTGGTGTGTATGAAGACTATGTGCAGATGATTTTGGAAGATAAAATGATGGGCTCATTGTCAGTAGAAAATGTTGTTTTATGTCAAGTGAAAACACTTTTTAGATTACGCTTTAAGATACGATCATATATATTAGTACATGCATTAAACAATCTTTTGATTCCTGGGAATACTAAGGTTTATTGTTTTTGCTTTAATTTTATTACCATGCTAACAATTGATATTAGTACAATTTTGTTATTACGTGGTGTATTGGTTTGTCGTTTTTAGATACAACAAAGCAGAGAGCAGCAAACATGGACAAACAAAATGAAGATACGGTAGAAGAAAACAAAAGTATTAAAGAACCACATATTAACGTAAAGCTGACACATTTACCAAGCTGGGTGGATGCAGAATATGTACAGATGATTTTGGAAAGTAAAAAGATGGGCTCATTGTCAGTAGCAAATGTTGTCATTGATTACGAGACAGGCTGTGCAGAGGTAGAGATGGCGACTCCTGAAGGTAAGCGCTTTTAAGACTATGTGACTTTGAATGGAAAAATGTGGAAATTAATAACAAAAGCATTCTCTGTGTTTACATTAGTACTTTTGAAATTATTGATGTAGTATCAACATTCGAGTAATGTGATGTTCAAGGTAAAAGAGTTACAAAAGCAAATTTAACGTAAGATATTGCTATTGATGATTGGACATTATAGAATATTGTTAGTGAAGTAGGCTTAAAAGTATTTTATTAAGCATTTATTCATAAAAAAGTCAACATAAAGGCAGCAAATACTCAGATAACCAGAATATGTGTGAAAATAAGGATGAAATGATGAAAGGGTGTATCTACTAGTTTTGAAAACCACTAGAACTCAACCAATGGCTGAGGTCATTTTCAACCTCCCTAAATATATATTCTGTCTCGTGGTTTGATAAAAAAATATTAAGGTTTGCATTGACATTGTTTATTAAAATCTATCTTGTTGATATATATCTTGGTAGATGCAAATGCTCTCATTCGAATGCAAACCGTTCAAATGAAAGAAGCACAGGTATGTGTTGAGTGGCTTCAAGTGACTACTAATGAGCCCGAAGAGGAATTGAATGAAGATTCACCACCCAGTATTATTGTCACTGGATTTCCTGAAGGATCTGATGAAGATGACATCAGGATGTGTTTTGAAAATAATAGAAAGTTTGAAGATGTGCAAGTTATTGATGTAAAATTCAATGCACAATCTTCGTCTGCAATCATAACCTACAGTTCTAAGAATGGTATTATATTTTTATTTATGTAGTTCGTAGAGTTTAATTTCATAAGAACTATAGTTGTTAATCCAAACATTAGACTGAAGTTAGGAATTTTGTTTTTAGTTTGTCTGTGACAAAACGCTTGTTATTTTTTTACTTAAAAATGCTATCACCAGGGCCCTTGCTACACTTTGGGGGATTGGGGCCTGGGCCCTTAGAGGGGGGAATTTTGCGTCGTTTTGGGCGAAAAGGAGAATCTTAGAAGATATTTTCACCAACCATTCAACACCTAAAATTGCTAAATTAAATGTTATTTACATAAATATACATTTAATCAAAGGTTAATAGCACGATACCAGCTGGCAACATAGGTATAAAATTTAAAAAAAAAGGAATTTTTGTAGGGGGGAATTTTTTGCTGAAATAGGGAAAAAAGTATACTATTTTAAGGGGGGAATGGGGCCGAATTTTGGCCCCAAAAACGGCCAAACGAGGCCCTGATCACAAATGTGATAGTGTACCCTTTCCGTTGCGGAGAATAAACTGTTAGTGAACGCTTTGTGTTAAAAATTGTCATAGCTTCTATCAGAAATTGTACATGTATCACATACACATCACATTAATGATACATTATAAACACATTGTCTGAATGACTGAGTAGTAAGTGAGTGCATCAGGATGTCCTGTGTTTGAGTCCTCGCAAATTCACATTTTAATGGTTGTTTTCGTTATATAATATTTTGTTCAAAGATTATTTCCAAACCTGCACTGTCATTATTAGTGTAACTGAGTATTAAATGCTTAGATGAGCTTTGTGATCCCCTTTTGTTCATCATTTGTTGTAACTCGTGCGTCACATTTTCATTTGTGAACACTCAATGGGTCACATGTATTATAATATAAAGAAGTGAAACTCCAGCTGCTGAAGCAGTATTGAAATCTTATTACAAACAATTAGTTGGTCCTTTATTTATGGCAAGTGACCGATTGCCGAAACAGTACAAAACAGCACAATACAGCAATATACAAAACAACATAAACACAAATAAGAATAAAGCTGGGGTCACCGCCTTGGAACGGTCAATGCAACGCATTGGGGGTTTAAACCTGGTTATAGAGCGCTCAACCTCACACTTGGCCCAGCAATATTCATAATACATTTAAGTGTAAATAAAATTTAACGTCATAGCATTGTAACTCAAATTAAACAATAATAAAAGGGAATTAAAACGCATTCAATTTAATTACTATTTAATTACTCAATTGCATTGAAGATACAAGAGTAACAGAGTTACAACTTTTTGACGAACGATCAAATAAAACTATTAACAATTGTCAACTNTTATCATGCATGTACGATATGAATCTAAATTTAGTTTTAGTGCAGATTCGTTCATGCGACACAAAGACACAATTTTGTTTTACGGATCATTTTAATTTCCTGCAACGATATCTATTATACGACACACGAACACTTACTCCGCTCCTAATAAAAAGACGAATACTTTGGTTATTGTAGGAAAATATGTACGAAAAATCTTCGTCACAATCGGCTCGGGGCGCTCATTTGTCTTTGCTGCATTTTATGAAATTCGTCTTCAACGTATACTTTTGTTTGCCTATTTTGTGTTATTGTAACATATTTTTATCGATATATTACATTTAACACATATAAAAATCGTGCAGTCTCACTTTAAATGCTGCAATTATTTATGAACGCTCTAATTGTTCAGTCATTTTTACTATGTATATCTGTTTTATGTGTTATTAAATATACTAAAATAACTTGTTCATTGCTTTGGTCGTGAGTCAACAGAATGTAAAAGGGATAAAACTAAACTTTGTACGGAATTAGTCCCCTCGTTTTCCAAAACACAGCGGATAAATACCAAAATAGTTTAATGTTTTAGAAACCTTAGGTGTTCAAACATTTGGATAAAGATCCAAACATACTTAGAAACAACAACTCACTACCGCATTGTGAAACAATAGCATGAAATTAAATATCTTTTCGAGAATCTAACTTAAAAGTAAATGAAAAAGTATATATTTAAAGCGGGACTGTACGATTTTTACATGTGTTAAATGTTAATATATTGATTAAATTATGTTACGATGACTCAAAATAGGCAATAAAAATTATACTTTGAAGACGAATTTTATAAAATGCAGCAAAGACAAGTTAGCGCTGGTTAAAGTCGATGCCGACACTTTTTCTCGTATTTGTAAGGAAACAAAATTGTGTCTTTGTGTCGTATGAACGAATCTGCACTAAAACTAAATTTAGATTCACATTGTACATGTATTGTATATATGCTGGCTTATTTGACTTCCAGTCATTTAAGCTTTCAGATTTAAATATCTGGCTTANTTGAAGACGAATTTCATAAAATGCAGCAAAGACAAGTTAGCGCTGGTTAAAGCCGATGCCGACACTTTTACTCGTATTTGTAAGGAAACAAAATTGTGTCTTTGTGCCGTATGAACGAATCTGCACTAAAACTAAATTTAGATTCACATTGTACATGCATTATATACATGCTGGCTTATTTGACTTCCAGTCATTTAAGGTTTCAGATTTAAATATCTGGCTTATTTCGCATTTTTCGACACATGTTCTTCTTAACTTTTATTTTAATTTATATTGAAATATATGTATACTAATTTTCAACACATTTTTTAAAAAATCATAAATATTTGACAAAATCGTACAGTCCCGCTTTAACAACAGTGTAAAATATAACGTGATCAGTATTATACAAATAGACAATAAAATATTTGAGCAACATACTTAGTTCAATGAATAAGTTAGGGGTAACTTCTGGAAATTTGTGCTCTATAACCAGTTATTTCAAGATGACAGTTGCATAGTCCTATTTCATTAACAAAGGCATTTAAGTGAACAAGTTATTACACATATCATGTGACATATGAATTGTCTGCACAGCCCCATTGCGAAGAAAATAAATAAAACACAATATGGGGCAGACTATTTGCGTTACCTGTAAGAGCAATTGCAAAAGATTATGTGAATGTATTACTTACTAGAAAGAGCAGCGTGGCCAATTATTAAAGTATATTAAGTGCGTATGTGATCTAAATGATAACTGATTATATTAATTGAATGACACGATATAAACAAGCAATTGTATTGTGTTGAAAATAGTTATTACAATAGGCTTATTACAAGGTGAGATATGTTCGGCGATAATGTTTTCGTTATTCTGAAATGATATTGAGTTACACTTACAAGCTGGTATAATCAATCTTCCCTGAACAATTTACAAAGTGCGATTATAACGGTCAATGTCGACAAGACCACAAATTGTCATCTTTCTTAAAGGCAGATTAAAAAATGGATATACTTGGGTTTTTAACAACAATTCTCTTGAAATTATGAAACATTTTAATTATCTAGGAATTTTTATGTCAAGCAGCGGCGATTTTATACAAGCCACAAATACTTTGTCAGCCAAAGCGCTTAGGGCGATGAACTCATTATTTAGTGTTACAAAATCGTGAATGTACCTGTTAAAAACATGTTTAATCTGTTTGATGCCTATGTTGCCTTGATTATTAATTATGGAAGCGAGGTGTGGGGATTTACTAAAGCTGATAATATTGAGCAAGTCCAAGGTAAATTCTGCAAATGGCTTTTAAATGAGAAAGCGTCTACAAATTTAACTGCTTCTTATGCCGAAGTAGGTAGATTCCCGATGTATATATGTCGATATTAACGAGTAATTAAATATTTCTTAAAATTGTTCAACGTAAATTCGTCCAATTGTATTTTAAGCAACATCGTTAGTAGACAATGTAAAGAAGCATGTGATTACACTCACTCCATCACACGTTCGAAAACTTTTGCAAGAGTCAGGTTTTAATGACGTGTGGATATATCCAGAATCTGTTAATGTTAACAGCTTTATTGTAATGATTCGCAATATATTACAAGATTTGTTTATTTCAATATGGCGAACTGATGTTAATGACACTTCATCACTATTTCTTTACAGGGAATTGAAGGAAACCCATTTTTGAAAGACTTTTTACTTTGACAAACGTGAAAATTTTAAATTTTGAAACATATCAGCAAAATTAAGATTATCTTCTCATATTCTATTTATAGAAACTGGTAGCCACCAAAACATTCCAAGAAATGAAAGAATTTGTAAATTTTGTACACTTAATGAAATTGAAGATGAGTAAAATTTTGTTTTGATATGCCCTTTGTATGATAATTTTAGAAATACACTCATACCCAATGTTTGCAGAAGAAGACCAAGAATGTTTAAATTTTTACAATTATTAAATGAGACCAGAAAATCTATACTGATACGTCTTGCTAATTTCTGAATAAAGCATTTAAACTTAGAACCGAAAATATGTAGAGAATATTTTTCCCCCAGTTAAAATTTTGTATATTACAATGTATATCTAACTGCATAACTGTTTCTCAATCAATTACTGATTTTTGAACATTCACTTAACTTTGTTAAAATAATTAAGAGCCTTCTCTTACATATAACATTCTCACAAAATGTATATATTAGTAAAAATGCATGCACACAATTGTTTTTATTTGACGCATGTGTATTTACTATTGTTTGATTGTTATTTTTACGATGAGCTGTATACGCTTAAGTCATAAATAAACTATCTGTCAGTTATCATAACACAAACACAAAAAATAAACCCTCCGTTGCCTAAAATATCCAACAGTTTGAGCGTTTTCAATTTTAGTTTGGACTTTTTCTATCAATAGACACACCATTCCCAAAATAATGATATAAACCAAGCGACCAATACGGTTATAAAACAGATTATGGCAATACTAAGAAACGGTTTACTTCAAAACTTGGCTATATAGATGGCGTGAAACAAATAATAACAAAACTATTTTTTGAATTTGTAATTCACAATGATATTTGATATATTTCTTCTAAAAAGATAGATTATTTGTTTTGCTACTCACTGCACCATCGTGTCAGACATCATTTTATACGTGTGTTTAATCATGATGTAAATGTTCTCATAACAATCGCAAGCAAATATTTCAAATCTACATCGCCCTTCTAAATGCAGATGCCATTTTGTCTGCGGTAGGATTTATCTGCTACAAGTTTGGTTTATCGACGTACACGGAGTACATGAATTAAATTTGTTAATGATCGTGATAGGTATGTACTCGAAATTGAATGCATAATTCTGCATATTATTTTGCATCAATGTTAATACACCGTATATACATTGTACCTTTTCTTTAAGTGAACGTTCGTATACCGACATACAGAAATAGGTTATTAACCGTAATACGCAAAGCTTGTTAAATATATTGTTATGTTAAAGTACATATAGGAGTAAATGTTTCCTTTGGGTATTTGTCTTACATGCTAAGATAGTACAAACATTTACGAATAGGCATTTTACATATTCGAATTTCTATGTACTACAATTGATAGCATGTGCAATGTGCGCACTTATGCTGTACTTTGTATAGTTTTATTTTCTGTCCCTCTGCAGGCTTATCAGTCATTGCGGCTGTCGCCGTCTACGGTGGGAAGACGATTTTTTACCTCGGCTACTCTTTCGGGCTGTCTACAGCCGGTGGATGCCTTATGCTGATTGGCGGCATAGTCCTCTGTGTGGACATGTGCATCAACAGGGGCTACAGACGTGAACCAGGACAGGTCAGTGGAGACCATTTCCGGTCAATATTGTAAACACTATATACGTTTACCCTATATATAGACAATGGTTCAGTTTCTTGTCTGAGTTTACAATATGTTCTTGATATGCTGTGTTTTGCATATAGCATATTGTCATTTTAATTCGCATATTTGAAGTCAGAGTTTGTATCTTATTGCTACCATTGCAGTACTGAAAATATTGAAACATTTTTAATATATGAAATAATTACACTGCCTATACGTGTTTTTTAAAGCCAAAAATGGGGTTATTCTCATATAGGCACAGACTACTTGATAGCACATTGTTTTAATATAGTTATATATAGTACAACAAGTTCTGTCTGAATTTCAGGTTCTTTACCCTCCACCGGAAAGGCCGTACTACGAATCGAACTATCCTCAAGAACTTCGCGCCCCTCCGTATGACGCCTACAAGAAGGCCTATCCCGTACAGGAGCCTCCCCGCGTGTATGAACGGTATCTGGATAACATTAACGACAGACCGCAGCACGGGTACAGATATGAGCCGTACGACCGCAAGTACCGGTATGACCGGGGCGACCGTTTTGACCGATACGATAGACCACAGCAGAACTATGGCCGTTACGACCCAGGCCGTACCACGTACGTCGCGTACAAACCAGAGTACGGAAGGAACACTGGGCGCTACGATTATTATTGATCATATTAGAAGGCCTACCATGTGAAATATTAAATCCTAACATAGATAGTGATGTTAAACGAATGGGAAGATAATGGAATAACTGTGGATGCTTTTTGTCAATAAAACTAATAATTATTTTGCAAGGGGTACAATTGAAAGCAAAGATTTGACGGTCTCTGAAATATGACAAAGCTAAAGGTTTATGAAAAATGACATTCATATTATAGTCCGTGTATCATAATTTTGGAGTCCTATGGTGTAGAGCTCAAGTTTGAGTTTTCTTGGTTTGAAAAAAGCACATACAAGTACACTAGAAAAAGTTCGTATAATTATAAACTGTACGGACATACATTCTTAAAATGCATATACTTCCCAAATGTATTGTATATGCTTGTTATGTATGTACATATATGCTTTCATGAATATGCTTGACAGGATTTTTATTGTACACTTATATTATTATTATTACGTATTCAATTATTTAACACTATTAGTGTTTGTTTAAAAAGAAATAGTCCGCATTTCATGCTTTATTGCATTATGCCTTTTACCGAGACCATCTTAAAGTGTATCAACAAATATTCCAGTTGTTAGGGTTTTCCATGATATTTTCCCACTTTGTACACATATTTTATTAGTGGTGATGTGAAGTTTAGATTGTAATTAACAATAATGCTATCATAAAGACAATAATAAAGTAAAAGTTAACAGCATTAAACATGTATTTAAATTTCGACTAAACGGACACACACATGTAAACACTATGATAGTATTACATTACATGCTTTATTTCAATAAAATGTTGAAATATTTCAAATATTTCTAATTCACATTATTTGAAAAAATGTGTATCGTTGTGTGTTCTATTCTATCCTTACTAATGGGACTATACGTGTCCAGTCCCAACTCAAAGGACAAATACACAATAAATATTAAAAGCAGTTCACAGCATAACGACTTAAACAAAACAAAAATCAATAAATACATCTTAATCGGAACTCAAATTATCTAAAGATAACAACTAAAGTTTCAATGTTATATGAACCTGTACCACATGAATATTAGCGTATTGACAAAAGAGATGAGGTTACTTGTATTTGAACCACAAAACATTTCAACCCCATATGTTTAGTTTGTTTTCTTACTTTATGTTATATAAAGAAACAAAGTTTTCGTGTTAAGTTCCGAAAAACAACTAATGACCGTCCGTCTTGATAAAATCACGAGGTGACCGGCTCGAATGTCTCGACTTCTTTGATGACAGGTTCGGAGTTCTTGACTTCTTTGATAACGGGTTCGGATTTCTCGACTTCTTTCGGAAGATGTTGTTTCGGAAGTCCTCGGCTGTTAAGCATGATCTTCTGCACAAGCTTCTGTATGCGCCCGATTTCCGTGTTCTCGAACGGCGTGTTCAGGCGCGCCAGGCGCCGCACTTCCTCCTTGTAGCGCTGGTTGGCCTCGAGTAGCTCGCTGAAAAAATACATGTAAATGAGCCTCACTCTTTGAAAACGGCGTTTATTGCATGGGCGTAGAGTGTCGCCCCAGATCAGTCTGCGCAGTCTGCACGAGTCTGCATTCAAGAAAGTCTCTTCTAAGCAAAAATCCAGTTTAGGCGGAAAGTGTCGTCCCTGATTAGACTAAGCGGACTGCACAGGCTAATCTGGGACAACATTTTACGCACATGCGTTAAACCCCCTTTTACAGAGTGAGGCTCATATAAATACAATATATCAAATGAACTCTATTTCATAAAAATGCGCTGTTTACCCAACACACTGAACCAGGCCCCGTTCAGGATATAATGTTGCAAAATAAACGAGCAAACTGTTCATAATGTATTTTATTCAAAATTTACATCAGCATGTACGCCACTGTATGTTCTTTTATTGTATACGTGAAATTTAATACATGTATTTATCGTTAATTGGTGGTTGTTTCCCTATATTGGTATAAAAACAAACCAAACCATTTTACCACTTTTCGCTCATATGTTCTAGCAATAATAATAGATTGATATAAACTTACATTAAATGTGAAATATTTCGATAGATTCGAACACGCATTATTGAAAATCGAACATTTGATAAGAGTTTTCAAACACTACATTACCTGTATGAATAATTCGCGTTATTTCGTGTTTATTTAATTAATAACGATTAAACGCAAACAAATTTTTTTTCCCCGCGCCACGTTGAGTGTCGCGGGGACGACTATTTATAAGCATACGTCTGTTTTGCGACGCTTTTATGAAAAACGATAAAACGATATCAATGCATTAATTTATCATTATATTAAAATACTTTCTAACATGTTTTATTGTTTTTAACCATAATTCGGGTGTTTTCCTAAAATTGAATTGAAAATACTTCACCCATAATGATGGCAAACAGGTAATATTTGCTTTAGTAGTCAATGATTCATTTACTGTGTATTGACTAAAAGTAGTTAATGTTTTTAATGCAGCGTTTTAAGGGCCTGATGGTTCATCAAGAAAGAACAAACAATTCGCGTAGTACACGACTTATTCTTGCCAATAATTAAACAATTACAATTTAGAATTATTCCGAATATCGATGGAATAAAGAGTCATGATTATTTTACAGACACACTGTTGAAGTAATGGAGAAAGAGTTATTTTACTTCAAATTTGAGGAAATCATTAATTATAGACAGATTTAAAGCAAATGTCTATGTACCTGTTTATTCATGCGTGAGACGTAGACTTACAGATTGAGTGAATAATGCACACATAATAAACTGAACAAATTAACAGTAAAGCTTTAAGGTTGAACATCCCCACTACATTCCATTATAACGTGGGTGTGGCTTTTTAACATTCATCAAATAGCTCTAGTATTTTTTCAAATCGTTTGTGGGCAGTGTGCGTGTTGCGCCCTTTGCGGAAGAGTAATTTTAATGACAAGAAAGCTATTGATGCAAAGCATCAGAGGGGCGCCATTTAACAGTTTATACTGCGACACAAGTAAAACACTATTACGCGCGATCGTATCTGCAAATAAATTATTCAATCACAGTTATTAATTACTTTTGGAACTTTATGCCGTTTCGATAAATTATTTACAAGACAATACATAAATAAACATTCCTTTTTTCATGTAAATTTCCATAATAAGGTTATAAGAAAAAAATGTGTTGTATTAAAGGATGCATTTTAAACCAAGTACAGAAAAAAAAACATATGCAAATTCAGCCCTTTTTAATACAAATGGATGATCTGACCATGAGCTCCACAACATTTCTTCTTAAATCATATGACCGCTGCGGAGTCGACATTTACGACCCAGTGGCATGAATTGGTCTAGAACCTTTCACAGGACCACAATACGATGTTACATTCGAACTATTTAACCTCCGGGTCTTGCTGTTTCCGATAAGTTTTTTTTTAAATTTATAATATGCCCTGATGACCTACATATTTATGCAAAGGGCCGGAACGATTTGAAAAAAATATCAAGAAGAGTCACTCAAAGACCATTCTTGTGAAGTTTCGTGAACATCTGCGAAGCGGTTTAGTTTTAATAAAACATTTACAAATAGACGCACGCACGCACTGAAGGACGGGTGACGTACGTCACGGTACCCCAAAAGCTCACACTGATCGCGTTGTGCTCTGATGAAATAGAATGTGACTCAATCAAATGTATCATCATGAATACTGATCTGTGAAAACACAGAAATACCAGTTTATTATAAAATGTATTAGGAACAACCTGCCAATTTGTATGCACATCGATTAAAACATTGTGTCTCAGGCTCCCCTTCAATCCACACAGACATACTGAATTAAGTCTGAATTGACTTTTTGGATGCAGAAAAAATATACAGAAAGGCTTTCATCCTAAATAAATGTAAGTCTTAATCCTGTTTTATCTTCATCGACAGAAGTCAAACAAAGAACTTCAACAAAAATCAATCTACATTCATACAGTTGTGTAACTATACTTGTAACTATAGTGTTTACATAATACCGTCAAATGAAATGGCTAAGATGACAAACTGAACGTTAACATATACATCAAATAAATGAAGTGGTAGCTAGGCGACTACTAATAAGTTTGATATGCAAGTAAAGTGATATCCGTATATAGTAAACAAGATGTATATCAGCAACGTTACGAATGTCTCTTGTTATTTATCTTGACTTTGGAACGGGACACAAGGATAACACGCAATGTCCTCAACGGGATGCAACTGATACGTAGGAGTGTAAAATATACCGTTTAAAGAATGTTGCATTCTGTAAAAGCAATATAATGCCCGTATTGTATGCATTACATTTTCAGTATGGCCTTGACCGTTGAGTGATGAACACATGTATTGCTTGCAGCATGTCGTCAGCAAATAGTAAACATTTGTTGCTTATTTGTTTTGAACTGTGAAATGAATAAGATAACTTTGAAAGAAGAAGCTGCAGCTGTATAATACCAACATTTGACGTTTTGACCTCTAAGTGTGACCTCAACTTATAAGCTAGGGACACTGAACTTTTACGCAAATTAGTGAAATTACCATTTGTGGTAAGCTATTTTAAAATTTCAGGACGAGTAACGAGGTTAAAGTCCGGACAGGCTGTATTTTGCTAAAATTTGACTTTTGAGCTGTAAGAGTGAGTTTGAACTTTGAGCTAGGAACACGGTTCTTGCATGCAACACGATTCATCAACACGGTGAACATTTCTCGTTAATTATTTTATTTTAGAATTACTGACGTTTCAGTCCGTAACAGCTCGGAATGACGTTCGCACGCACTCACACACGCACACGCGACCTCTGTACCTGCTATATCAAGATTTCCACAAGCGGGCCTGACACAAATACTAGTAGATGATGACAAATTCAACACTTTTACTTGAATGTTTTATTGTCAGAGCTTCGCCCCCCCCCCCCCCCCCCC